>JADFUC010001018.1:0-110615 GCA_019722365.1 Lithospermum erythrorhizon | reverse complement strand
CTGTTGTACTTCGTTCAGTTACGTATTGCTACAAATACCTGCTTGAAATAACACTTGACCCGAGGTGCACTTTTCGCCAACGGAACTCACATTTGGAAAACTTGGCATACAAGCTGAGTGTAAATACCGAGTCCTGTCTGATCTGCAAATGCCTCTGTACTCCTTACTCCTAAGAATATATCGAGAATATCGCCAATGAATACCCACCCTGGCTCATCCGGATACTCACGAAACGCGGTTCATCAAATCCATAAAGGCCGCGGTGCGTTTGTCAATCAAATGGCATCACTATAAATTCATAATGTCCTGCCCGAGATCGGAGGCCGATTTTGGGAATAT
The DNA here is from genome assembly GCA_019722365.1 of Lithospermum erythrorhizon. Taxonomy (NCBI): domain Eukaryota; kingdom Viridiplantae; phylum Streptophyta; class Magnoliopsida; order Boraginales; family Boraginaceae; genus Lithospermum; species Lithospermum erythrorhizon. The sequence continues at coordinate 110,276 of JADFUC010001018.1, read as the reverse complement.
CACTCCCCTTTGATCCTGTTGATGATAACCGGACCGCCGTCTTCGAGAAACGCCTTGGCATCCTTACCGATCAAACAAATGAAATCAGTGCGGGCAATGGTATGGTTCAGCAATGGTCACTTATTCGGTGCCTATAGTCATTGCGCGACCTCGTGAACCATCCTTCTTTTCCTGGCTTATTAGTGCTTGGCGGAGATCTGGTCAAATTACGATGAACCACTTGTCCAGTAACTCACATGTGAGTCATGATTCTTATTAATTTGGAGCCATCATGCGGTGGAAGAGAAATTAGTGCATGCAGAATAACCTCCATAGCAAATTCAGTCTGCTGTGACCCGGTGAAGTCGCCGGGAAAAACATCCTTGAACTGCAACAACCCTTGCATCCTCTGCCTCGCCTGCCTCAAAACAACCACATACCCAAGGCAAATACACCTTCCAGAATCAATCTCTCTAGCCTCAGAATGCGATACAAAACTTCGAGAAGGCAAAATCTTTATGTCTCCGCCAGGCAGGATGCGAATTACAAGACATGAAAGTAATCTCTTCCGATGTGGGTAAATAGCATGATGTTTTCCCCAACCAATCCATACACAGATAAGGTCAAAAATCGAAAGCTCAAATGAGTAAATCGCGGAACTGGCCGACCCTGAGCAATCAAAGGACAGATACATATCTGAAATCGCTTATGGCCCGAAACCTCACTACAGTGTCATAATCTGATGGAACGAGCAAAGGCCGCAGCATACGAATAAAAGAAATAAAACTTTAGGAAGCAAAAGAATCATACAGTCAAACAACACCGGCACCAATATCACAAAGGAATAATGTACACATGCGCTGCGAGGTATCGCAGGCCTCACATTGAGTAACGAATGCAGCCTCGACGGCTCGCTCGAGCTACTACCCACGGCCTCCTCGAGGTCTACAGCTCCATATCGGCCTCCGCGGCCTGCAGATCGACCACCGCGCTCGCAGTAACCGCGCCTCTAACGGTGACTGGTCTTTGAAATCTGCTCCCTGAGGAAAGTACAGGGAGACACTCCTTTTTGCCAAATGTCACAGGCTGGCATCAATAGCATAAGACCACCCTCTCCGTCCTGCTTCACATGCCATCTGGCCGCCGCGGTAACAACGGATACTGGACCCAGGAAGACTACTCTGGACCCACTTGCGGATGCAGCGAGGCGCCCGCGTGCGAGAAGGAGTAAGTAACGCCTTTCAGTGACGCTCGGAGCACTAAAGTGACTCACACTTGAGGGGCGGCTCTTGTTGGTCGTCCTCCTCGAACTCACAGGCTAGAAGGTCTACGGAAAAGAAAGTCTCGGAGTCGACTCCTCGCCGATCCAGTCGCCTCCCAGCTCACGCGGCTTCGTTTCCATCTTAAGGCTGCGTTCCTCGCGGCATGGAAACTAGTAAAATCCATCGGTGAGATGCGGTGACGTGTCTCCCACGTCAACCGTCCTGAGTCTAATGATCCTCTTACTTTCTACCCGGATAAACATTAGGAAGTAGTCGGCTAAAATCATTTGACATGCCATGCCTCAGCTGACCTCGAACCACGAGTCAACGAAATCATCTCTTTCTCTCAGAGGCCGCCATGTGGGTTTCCTAAGCAATAATTCTCACGGAAGAGCTCAAAAATCGCTCCCGGACACATGAACCTCCCCTACCATGATGGAATCTGGCCTTTCGGGTTCTCCATGATCAGGCGCCTCGTGAAGTCTATAAGTAAACTTCACTCTCTAAATCCTCGCCCCACCCAATCCCATCGGCTCAAAAATCAACCGTATCCCGGATAGACTTCCGTAGCACGCTGCAGCGGAGCCCTCTGGCTTGGAGGATCCGCCTTCAAAAGCCGATCAAACAAGCTTGCTGCGGAATTCGACTTGTTGCTCGACGCTTTGAGCATTCCGCAGCTCTCCTCTACGAGGTACCCCGACCTCACCGACATGCTCGGAAGAATGCACCTCGGACCTCTTTGGGGTCCACGTTGGCACTCATCGACATACATACCCTGACTGGGAATCCTGCCTTGCTGCCAGGGCGCTCGCTACCTCGTCGGCATCTAGGTGGCCTCATGCTCGATCTCTGTGACAAAGAAAAGGACTTCGATTCACAAAAGACACCGCTCATAATGACTCAAAGAAAAACAAGTCGACCACGTAACCACCTTGAATAGCCCAATCGACACCTAAGCTCTGATACCAAAATTGTAGCAACCCGCCCGAATTCGGCCACTTTGAGGTGAGAGTCGTTAAAATCGAACGGAGTCGCAGAACCGATGGGCTGGGTTTAAAACTAATTGGTTTCATCCAAAAATGTGATCACCAATTAGTTCCCCAATCAAAACGGTTTTAAATTTTCAATCCATGTGACTAATATCGAAGCATTTGACCCACATATATATATACCTGGCAGTATCCCCGAAATAAAGTAATGCGGCCTTAGAGGCTACAAAAGATATTTATATTGTATCCTAAATACAAAATGACAACGACTGAAACAATTTAAAGTTTTAAAGGAAAGAAATACAACTTGATCAAAATAGTTGACCATGGCGTCAAAATCGGACTGGGGATACTTTGATGCTCACTGGCAGCCCTTTTCGGAACAAAACTCTCCAAGCGACCTGCTTGGCTCGGCGCGTCTGTCGACTGGCCTTGGAATGAAATGTCGTCGATGCGAGAAAAGGGGGTGTAAGCGAGGCTTAGTGGCTTTAACACAGTGTGAACTTACCATCGGAGCGAGTCAATCGATAATATAATAGTCAAATGAATGAAATACATATATACGAGGACTACTAAGGTCGCCTAACGTGATTCCACGGGGAAATCTCAAACATAATACATGAAGATATAATAGAAAGTTTTAGCAAACACACAATTCCATAAAGAAATCAAGGGCTTCAGCAATGACTAAAACTCTAGTAAATCCAAACCTCTATATCTCGTATCACAGCGTTATACCAACCTCCAATGCGCATAGCCGATCCGTCTACTTGAGAATAAGACTAATCAATAATCGCCCATAACATACACAGCGATTATAAGGCCAACATACTTATACACAAAGTATAAAGCGCGCACTTTCATACACACAAAGTATAAGGCCATCGGCTCATCATGATGAGGCGCTCTTATACACTAAGTATAAGGCACACACCTCTTATCATGATATAAGGCCAGCATTTCTTATGCAAGTATAAGACACGCCTTATACACTAAGTATAAAGGCCTTCTCACAGCTAAGTATAAAACACGTAGTCGCATATCCTGAGGAAGGAGGAGTCGCTGTACAATTATCCCGACATAGGTCGAATCCTCATACTCAAGTCTCATAGTCATGCATAACTCCCCAACGTCACCTCTCGATAACCGGCTACTCTGCTACGAACAATATCGGCCTTTTGGCTAAAGGCATCTTTGATATTGAAGTCAGGAGCACAATCGCCGACAAGGCCCACAGGTCGTAAGTGTGAAATGAGGTACAGAAAATCATAAGTGCCAGAGCAAGGCCAGGAAATCGAAATATAAGTTTGGAGTTGACTATTACTTACCTCAGCGATCTTAGCGCCATAGAATATATCAGCGTAATCATATAACGATTGCATGTATGCTCGTTCTCAAAGCGTAATCATAACACAATAACATGTATATCATTCCTCACGTAATCATATAAGCCAATAACGGTAACATGTCGTTCTCATGTCGTATCACGATAACATGTTCACCTGATTTAAAGTAATACGTGAAACACCATTGAGATAAGTCTTACTTTCACGCCATTCTTGCCAAAATCTTGGCGAAAACGTCGAAATTAGCGCCACTTTCACGATCAGCGCCTAAACAGCATCCAGAGAATTATAATCGAGACCTATTACTATACGATTTGGAATACGTAACTTGACTCTTGGTGGAACTATTTCCAAGCGGTCTAACGCGGATAGCTATCGAATTATAATCTAAGCCGAGATAGCGGCTTGATGATTCCCGCTAAAATTCCATCTTATCTGACTTTCTTGTTTCAAAATCAACTTATAAGTCATTGATGTCAGCGGGTCCTGTTCTTTATACCGAAATATCAATTATAACTCAACTTGGAATTAACACTTTTTTGTCTATAACTCCATAATCAATTTAAATCACGATTTAGCCATCATGATAGCTAAATAAGGCCCAAAATAACCTCCTGCATTTAATGTCTTAGAAAAATATCAACCCAAAGTCAACGAAAACCTAAAAAGTCAACTCGTCATAACGTCCTCGAACAACCTACAAATCATGAATTAAGCATACATCATCATAGAACCCCATGCTTGTACTTAGAATCATCATAAAATTGAATTATGGAAAGTCAACTAAAAGTCAACTATCATAGAAACCCGAAATATCTCGAAAGACTTGAAATTTCTTACGCTTAACTTTCGAAAGAGAATGATGGGGAGAAAGATATTCTACAACCGATCTTGAGTTTGAGCGACAATCGAAGAGAGAAATGGAAAATGAAATTTTTTAAGGGGGAGGGGGTGAATATCTCGGCCCTAGGAGAGAAGAAAGGAAGAAGATGAACTTGATTATGATGATGTGGAAGATAAGTGTTGATAGATATTTAAAAAAACTCGAGTCCCGTTCGGTTTCGGTTAGTCTCGACTTATCGTCTTGCATCTCGCGAACACGATTCCAAAGATAAAATATTCCGTATTGCTTAAAAACTACTAAATTATAAATGTAATTTGGCTCAAAAATTTTCTGAGAAATAATATTATCATCGAGATTATTTATACTATCCCGGGTCCGCGCCCGACCCGAAAGTTTAAATTTTTTTTTGAGCGGGTTATTACAAAAATAGTTAAAATTTAAGTGATTGTAACCATTTCAACCTAAAATTGAGGCAAAATAAATTTAATTGATATCAAAATATCATTGAGCAAATCGGTTGGAAACAGTTCTTATACTAAATTAATTATAATTTTATGCAAAATGAAATCTAATTAACACTTGAATTTATTATTTTAATTATATTCAAGTAATATAATTTAAATGAAGAATATCAATTTTAGGATCATAAAATTCATCAAAATAATTAATTAAGTCAATAATCAAATTTTAGTTCCAAACCAAATTATAATTGGATTTAAGAAACTATTAAAATATTTAAGCCCAAGTTAAAACAAAATCTAATAACCCATAATCCAATCGGGCGTATGGCAAAATCGGCCCAATAAATTTGCAATAATTGGGTGGGGCTTGACTATATGATGAATTACAGCGACTAGGTCGTGAAGTCGGCGAATTAAGATTGAAGTCAGTCGGTGTGGCGGATTAAGATCGAATGGCGAATTGAACCCGGGTTTGGCGAGTCAACTTCGATCAAGCGGAGTTAACTCGGTCGGACCGGAGTCCAAGCCCAATGTGGCGTGATAGATAACGTCGTCATGATGGCGTGGGCGTCGTGCCGCTGGCGTGTGTGACGTGTTGCCCACATCATTTCCGACAGATTATGCGACATGTCATTAGCTTGAAATTTGTCACGGCCACTTCTTTGTTCCACAACCTTTCTTATTTAGTTTTTGGTAGATCGATCAATTTTTATCGATTAATTAGAAAGCGATAAAATAAATTGCTCGAGAAAATTCAAAAAATTCTAGAAAAATATTTCTAATTGAATTATACATAAAATATAAATTAAAGATTAACAATTAATCTGTATTATCATATTTTACTATATAATCAATCGATTCAACTATTTTGCAAATACAAAAACTAATTCAGAAAAATATGAAATAATTCTGTAAAATCAAGAAAAATATTTATGATATAACTACATAAAAATCATGAATTTTTTATTACAATTAATCATATTTAATCCAATTAATCACACATATCATATTAATTGAATTAAACAAATATCAAATAGTAATTTTAAACATATAAAATCTGATCTCAACTTATAAACAATTTATGTAGCATAATTACGTAATTATAATACTCGAAGTCGCCTCTTGATGTCGTTGTTGGAGTTTCACAGTTAAAATAATTATATAAACGATTTCCAGAACTCTACGAATTATAAAAGCGATAAATCAATCGAGAGATTATGTCTTTTACGCATGGTGCGGTAGAATAATGTTAGAGGAGACTCGAACAACCAACATAGGTTGTCTCCCAGAATAGTTCGCGTAAACTGATTGATCGAACCACTTCGGCCCGGTTTTTCTTTAGAAGCTATTAAGAGTGAACAAATAAATGTGAAGGAAGAAAACCTAAAGGTTTTTCTTAAGCTATTTAGTCGAATAAGAGAATTGAGGGAGAGAGGATTTTTGTAAATATTTTTCTACAAGATGTATAATGAATTAGCAAATGAAGTGAGCAAATTAAACCACTTTGTATAGGCTGACTGCATTTTGAAACTTCTAGAATGTTCGCTTTACCGAACATTCGGAACCTTCGTCTTGTATTTGGGCATCCCTTAAAATCAAAGGCGAAGTAGGATAAGTCTAGAACATTCTAGAACCACCATTTCTCCTCTTTATCTGTAATTTTGGGGTGGAATTCCATAGTGAATTTCGCCCCAAATATTTCATATAGTTAACTTTAGCAGGAGATTTATAATTACATTATAATTTGGCCATGGTGTCGTGTGTGTGACCTCTTGGCTTTCGATTGACAAGAGTAATATATTATTTATGCTAACCCGAACATATTATTAATATATAGATTATGGCGGACCTAGTAAACCCATGCAACCTCACAATAAATCTGATTAAAAATCTAATAATAATAAATTGTCTTAACAATCAAACTATATCTGACTTTATAATGAATATATAATTAAATGAGTAAATTGGTTGTACAATCGAATTGTTCAACGGACATATTTATGAGATCTGATATCTCATATTTCCAACAATTCACTACTTAATTTTGAGTATTTTCCATCTAACTTTGGTTTCATGGATTTGAGAATTTGACAGGATTTCCATGAAGATTTGAATATTCGGAGATTAAAATATTTTTGTATCACTAAATTTCTAATAAAATTTGAAGGATTAAAAGATTTTTAAAAAGAAGATTTGAATATCTTTGTAAATTTGAATGCTTGTGTTTTGAATTTTCTTTCAATGACTTTTATATGTGGTTTTAATTTCTTTTATTAGGTTATGAAATAGAAATATAATTATCATAATAATAAATGTGCTGGGTTAAATTAAATATATTAATTTGAATTCCTTGTTCATTGTCTTAGGTGATGAGACAACAATAAAATTACGAAAATATTGGGTTATACGCATAACCCATCATTATTGTTATCTTGGTAATTATATTAATGTCACATAATCTATTAGCGTCATATTAAGATAGTTATATTGATACGTCATAACTCGCCATCATCATAATTGATGTAATTATATTGATACTTCATAACCCACCATCATCATAATTGAAGTAATTATATTGATACATTTTCATAATTGAGGTAATTATATTGATATGTCATAATCCACCATCATCATAATTGAGTAATTATATTGATACTTCATAATTCACCATAATCATAATTGAGGTAATTATATTGCTACTTCATAACCCATCATCATTATAATTGAGGTACTTATATTAATACTTCATAATCCATCATCATTCTAATTGAGGTAATTATATTGAAATGCAATTACATTTGGTGTTATAGAATTTAATTTGATAAATCCAATATTATCATCGATGTGGTAAATAAATTATGGTAAAACGTATTTAACCCCACCAATATTAATTAAAATGAAGGAGTTGCTTTCATTTGTAAAAAGTCGTCTGGATTTTCCTTTCTTGTATCATCCCTAATTATTTGTCAAATATACAATTCAAAGCTCAAGATCATATGAAACCTGAATGATCTAATAAGACAAATTAACATGGTATAACCCACATCTTAGAAATAGCGGAATATGAATTTTCATAATTGGGTTCGGAACAACCCACAATTCAATGAGTTAATGTGATGATTTGTGACGAGTTTTGTTTCGGAGAAATTGGTGGAATGATTTAGGCCAATAATATCCTAAATTAGTAATCAATCGGTGACATTGAATGTAATGACTAATTGTGAAATAATTATGATAAAATCACTCATCTAACCTTCTTAAGCATAAAACTTAAACAAATACTTAAGATCATAAGTCATACTCATTTATCTATCATTCTTAAATACCTAAAGAGTATTAAAAATTCATGAGGTTCATACTACAATCAATTGATTGTAGATGAATAAAACTTAGAACCTTATAAATCATCTCATATGTTTTGACATATTCAATATAGGAAGAGTCCTCCTTCAATAAATAATACTTGTAGTCTGTTTATCTTTTAGTAGGGGTATATATACCCACATTTTCAATCACTTCATATATGGGAAGAAACATTATTGTAGAAAGGTGATTTTCTTAAGTAGAACCATTTATCTCTACCCTATTGTGCCAACATTCAAGTAATCGAAAGATTGTTTCCTGTCTCAAATTATTTCCTCTCGAATATCAGAAACTATCGGGTTATAAATAGAGTTGATTGGTCATATTGTTGTTGCTGCTTTCGGATCTGAGAAGGATAAAGGAGAGGTTTTTCCCGATTATGTATTTGGGGGACTTGAGAAGAACAAATTGTCTATATGTTGTCTTGGCAAATCGTTAGGCCTTTTATCCCGTCTTCTTGTTATATTGTATCCCTTATCAGGGGCGGACCCAGAATGTCCCTAGATTATTCACATGAATACCCTATATATATAAAAAATATCTTAGATGGTTAAGTTTTTTACTAACTAATACAAGGTACATAGTTTAAAACTTATCCCAAGAATTTTTTTTTTCCTTTTGTTTGCTTCTATTCTCTCCAAAATGAATACGTATTTTGAATTCTTATATTTTAAATGATTAAATAAATATCCCATAATAAAATTTTGAGTCCATACATGCTAAATTAACTTTAACTTTCGTTAAGGGTGATATTTGTTTCTTAATATAGATTCTTACTTACCAAGAAAAATAAAAGGTTAGACTTAAGCAATCCTATACCAACTTGAGCATGTCATTGATTCTATAAAATTTTTAAAATACCTTCAAAATCATCGGCACTTTTCTTATTTTAGGGATCAAAACTTTTATGTATGTCTTTAGCAGCTTCACTCATTATTCACACAGCCATAAAAATCGTGTTTTCAAGATTTTCATTAATATGAAAAGTAAGTATAGAGAAAAAATATTATAGAAAGCAATATAAATTTGGGGTATGTGCAAATTTTTTTAGGGGCTCAAGTTATTTTAGGGAAACTGAAAACTCATAATTTTATTCGTTTTTAGTTTTTCCGTCCTGATATAGCTTTTAGGAAGTTAATCTAGCATTAACTTTCATAATGACTTCTAAATTTTCCATATATTTTATATAACATGATCCACATTCACTACATAAGTGCTTTTGAGATTGAAAGCTAGGATAGGACCAATGAGTTCATGAAAGTGGTTTTTGTAGTAGACATAAAGTTAATGGACCTCGAAGATGGCCTATTTGCCTGCAAGCTCCAGGCCTCCAAGTCTCCAACAGTCCAACTACATATTGTAAGTTCTTTTGGGCCTTTAAAAGCCTTGAATTTTAAGTACCTAAATTGGGCCAGATTCATAATGTGAGAACTTATTACAAACTATCACAAAAGCTTATACAAAAGATTGTAAATATTTTGAATTTTAATAATTTGATTTTTTAATTTTGAAGCTTCGAATAAATTTTAATGTGTTATAAAATTTATTTGGTAAAATATATTAATATATAATATTCTTTAATATTAATGATCATTTGAAATTCATTCTCAAATTAAGATTATAAATTTTTTTAATTATTTATCATGAAAAAACAAACTTTACAATCTTCAGGGATGGAAGTGGTATATGGCTTACTAGTTATTACTATGAGATTTATCTGTTGATTTAAAATTATGAAGTAGTATAATTAATTGTATCTCATCACTTACAAACTTCAAATATGAAAGATATGGACATCTTTTCATTATTTACTGTTGAGACGAAAAATTGTAAGCATTACACCTTCACAAACATACATATAATCTTTTGAGAGTCATTTAAGAAGAACAAATATAGGTTAATTAACAATTATCTTGTTTTAATTTACTTCTGAACTTTATTTTTTAGCCCTATTTCTAGCTTTATATCTTTCCAATACTGTACCATTTTATCTTTCTAGATCCTCAAAGCATTTTTTAATTAAAATATATATAAAATCATATGTGCAAAGAGACAAAAAGAGAATTACACAATTACTAAATTTTGTAAGGCATATTTTAAAATAACTTAACATCCAGGAACCTTTTATAATAATTAAAATAAACATAACTTGGCAAAGTAAATTTCAACTTTTATTCCAATTTAAAGGGATAAAGTGAAAAATAGAGATAAATATTAATTCTGAAAGATAAGCCCCGGGCGGCAGCGTTAAGCCCCAGATTATAACGAAAAAAATAAATAATAGCAGCGCGTTGGTCTTTCACATAAAATATAAATAAATGAAATTATAGCGTGGGTATAACAACGCATCACTCACAGGGTTGATAGCGAAACCTTGACTCCGTATAGAGCGAACGGACCCATCGCTCGACTCATTAGTAACTCCACCGGAGGTATAGGCTTTGCCAATTATTGAGGTGTGAACCACTTATTTCTGACACTGGGAGGCTATCAAACAGTGTGGTATGAAATTACTATTTTAGTCCTCTGTATTTGAAATTATAGTGTTTGAGGAAGGGGCAAAATAATAATTTAAATAATTTATAATTGGTTTTAGATACCAAATGAATTAAACATAGTGAGTTTTATTGAGTTGTAAAAATAAAAAAATGGTAATCGGAGAGGGAATCGAAGACGAAGAGAAATGGCTAGCAGAAGGCATTGCTGGCATCCAACACAACGCTTTTTACATGCATCGCGCTTTGGTAATTACTATTATTATTGCTCTCTTTCAAAATATATATATCTATATAAACCCTAATTACTTAACAATTCCAGTAATCAATATACCAAAACGACAAATAAACAAAAAAATAGGTAGTATTGTCCAATTTTGAATATTCATGGTTGACTTTTTGAATTTTGAATTAGAGTAGTTTTCAATTTTTTGTATAACATTTAATAAAAAATGTATATGTTATGTACTTTAATATTGATAGTATGATAGTTTGATTAGGCCAATTTATCAAATGTTAGTCTCAAAGTTTGTTGATTTTAATCATTGCGAATCAAAGTGGAAGATTTTTTTGATATTTTCGTTGATTTTATTCATCGATTTTGTTTGCAGGATGCGAATAATCTTAGAGAAGCGTTGACTTTTTCGGCTCAATTGTTGTCTGAGCTCAGAACTTTAGACTCCTTCATAATACCTTTATAGTGTTCTAAATTGTGTTTTTTTATTTTTCGGTAATTGATTCGAATTAAATTATCGTGTTAATAGTAACGTTTATTGAATGCAATTCCTCTAAATTGCGTTCTTTTATTTGTAGTTAATTGATTCGAATAAAATTATCTTGTTAATAGTAAAGTTTATTGAATGCAATTCCTCTAAATTGCGTTTTTTATTTTTAGTTAATTGATTCGAATAAAATTATCATGTTAATAGTAAATTTTTGAATGTGAGCTACGCAATTCCTCTAAATTGTGTTTTTTCATTTTTAGTTAATTGATTCAAATAAATTATCATGTTAATATTAAACTTTATTGAATGCCAGCTATGCAATTCCTCTAAATTGCATTTTTTTAGTTAACTGATTCGAATAAAATTATCATGTTAATAGTAGTAAAGTTGATTGAATGCGAGCTATGCAATTACTCTAAATTGCGTTTTCACAGTTTAGGATCAAACTAATAACTACATCCCCAAAAAATTGCCTATTTGGATTCTGAATGTTGAACTCACCTATTTTTTATATGTTGTATAATATTTGGTGAAAAATGTGACTAAAGATGGTATTTTCAATTTATTTTACTATTGAACATGATAAGTTTGACTCAAAACTTAATTATGTCTGTCGATTAAGGTGGCAAAGTTTGTTAATTTTGATAATTGAAAATCAAACTAGACTATCGTTTAGGGGATGGAGGTAGTATATTGTGATGATTAGTTTTAGTTGTTTTGGATTTTTGTTTATTTGTTTTTGTTTTGGAGAATAATAGATATGAGAGCATTTGATGAGTTGAGGAAGCTAGAGATGTTCTTCAGGGATGAAGAGAGGCACGGGTGCTCTGTCATTGACCTCTATGAGCTTGTTCAACATGCTGGAAATGTCTTGCCACGATTGTGAGTTTTACTTAATTAAGTGTGATGTCCAAATTGTTTATACAATTTATATATTAATAGTTTATGGTGGTAATACATTTGATTGTTACACATTAGCTGAAAGTGATACTCAGGAGCTTAGCTTCTCTGTGCTTTACCAGTTATATCCATATGGTGATTTAGTTAGTTCGTTATTTTCGTAAAAGTGAACTATTTACATGGCTAAGCAGTCATGTTCACTATTATTGAAATGACTAGAGATAAGGATTGAGCATTTATATCATCTTCAGAAGCTACCCTTCAACTCGTGGATAAGTAATGGCGTCCTTACATATATTATTTTTAACTTATTTCCTTAGCAGTTTCTGTATCCTGTAAACTATCTGATAGAATTGGTCTGTGAATGTTATGAAATTTGAAGCCACTTTGATGAGTTAATCCACTCTTTCATACTAAATCAAGGTACATTAATGATTAAACATACTTATATGTGTATCTCGCTAGAAACACCATAGAAATTTAAGGACATGACTGGAACAACTGCTTCGTCAGAGTTCAGGCATAGATTTTGTTGTTATTATAGTTGTTGACATGAAACTATCGGTGTGAATTTTAGTCTGGTTCTGGAGGTATAGTCCTATTACCAGTTTAGACAAACGATATGAAGACTAGGAGAAGAGTTTTTCAGAGAAAACTTTCCAGCTATATAATGTTGTCTTGTGTATTTCAAGAATGGTGATTGGCCAGCTAATTCGTCATCAGTTGGATATGGTTCACGAAAATTCTTAGCAGACTTCTGGTAAACTGGAATATGATTTTTCGCTCACTATGCATAACATTTTCCTCTGGCATATAGCCAATTGGAGGACCTAAACAATACTTCTATAGATAATTCTGTCACTTTGGCTTAACAGTAGTACGGTCGTAAAGCCATGTATAAGAAGCAGAAATGAAGCTTATAAATGGCTTTCAGGAGTCCCAGTAATTAAGGACAGGGATTGTATGCCTTAGAATTTTAATATCTTGTCTACACATACTTAGCTTTCAGGAGAAATGCTTTTATTAGTCTTCTTGCTTGTACTTCCAGTTGTCTCAATCATGTATCCCTTTTTTGATGATCTGAAATTCATCAGGTACCTCTTATGTACAGTCGGATCTGTCTATATCAAATCCAAGGCAGCTCCTGCCAAAGATGTTTTAAAAGACCTTGTTGAAATGTGTCGTTCTGTTCAGCACCCCATTCGTGGGCTTTTTTTGAGGAGTTATCTTGCTCAAGTTAGCAGAGATAAGTTGCCGGATCTTGGTTCTGAGTATGAAGGGTAAATTCCATCAACTATAGCTGATGATTTTGCACCACTCTTGATTGTGCTTGTTCTATGGTCATTATAAAGAATACTGCATCTCTCTTGATATTGAAATTTTGTCTTTCACACATGTATTCATGGGCATCGTTTATAAGTATTTATGTGGGTCCACTTAAGTGTACTATAAAATGTTATCTCTTGCTTTTATTTATTTGATCAAGTCATCAAGTTATAAGATTTTCCAATAGCTGATATAGTTTCTTATTATATTATTCTCCTACAGAGATGGTGAAACAGTTATGGATGCTGTAGATTTTGTACTTCAAAATTTTACTGAGATGAACAAATTGTGGGTTAGAATGCAGCATCAGGTACCTAAATCTCTATTCATGTTTTCTGTGTTACTACACTTGTAGAATCGATACGCATGGCATCTTTGCACTTGCATGCAAAGGTAAAAATGAATTTTGAGGGCATATTTTGGCCATGCAGGTGTTTTATTGCTAGAAATACATTCATTTGCTTTGGTGACCTTGAGTTGAGGCTTCTTTCGGGCTTTATGGTCTGCAGGGACCTTTCATGGATAAAGAGAAACTGGAAAAGGAAAGGAACGAGCTTCGCGATCTTGTAACAACACTGATCTAAGGCCCTCAAAGTTTCTAGCAAGATTATTTTTTGCTGTAATGATGTTCACAAGATGGTTCTTCCTTTCATTATTTAGGTTGGGAAGAATTTACATGTTCTCAGTCAAATAGAGGGTGTTGGTCTTGAGATATACAAAGACGTAGTTCTTCCCAGAGTGTTGGAGCAGGTTTTTTTCTTCTTCTCTAGGATAACAACTTGTTCTGTGTACTTGATGTTCATAATTCACCATTTGATTTGGTCCCATTGATATTGCTGACAGATTGTCAACTGTAAAGATGAACTAGCCCAATATTATTTGATGGACTGTATCATTCAGGTCTTTCCTGATGAGTATCACCTGCAGACACTCGAGACATTATTGGGTGCTTGCCCCAACTTCAAGTGGGTAATTCGATCATCAGATATACCTGTTATCTTGTTTAGAATGTCTCTTTGAGGAGAAGTCCTAACCTATGCCATAACTTTCTGAAAATGTTTCATTTTTAGGATAATAGAAGTTATATCTCAGGTGCTATATACCTTTGTGACTGAATAATTTGAATACTTCTTCCCTTATTGACAACTCTAGATTTGAAAAGATAGTAGTTTTGTTACTTTAAGGTTCTCCTTTTTCACGTCTATCATTCTCCTTGGCATAAGATGCTTGCCCAAACCCTGAATTGTTTGAGTTTGACATATGGGCTGATTCTTTTTTTTTTTTTCTAGTCTTTCTTTAGAGACTTACCATACAAATAAACTCTTTTTGTGTGAGATATTGATGCCTTCTTTTGAGATATTTATATTACTCAGCGGATTGAGATTTGTGAATGTGAAAGTAGTTTAAACCATCTTTTCTCATGGTCATTCGTCATTTGATTCTAGCCTACTGTTGACATCAAGACTGTACTATCACGACTGATGGAAAGGTTGTCAAATTATGCTGCCTCAAGTCCAGAAGTAAGCCACCTAATTAACATAGTTTGTTAGCTCATTCCAATCTATACTCTAAATTTGTATTTTCTATTGAATTTTCAGGTTTTGCCTGACTTCCTACAGGTGGAAGCGTTTTCCAAGTTTAGCAATGCTATTGGCAAGGTAAATCGAACCTATTTATCTATTGGAAAGTGATATGAATTGTTACCTAACATGGATGCCTGCTTTGGAAATTTAAATTATATAGATGATAAGCCGAACTTAGATTCCTCAATGACCAATATGAATGTCTGTCTCAGCTTCCAAATTATGCCTGCTACTTATTCTGACGAGCCGCCAATGATAGCCTCTGATTCATCTGGTTGATTTCAGAACTATTCATTTTAGGATCAAATTTTATTTTGTGATCCTGTTATTCCTCTGGAATGCTGGATTTGATTTTATTTTTGTTTGTTCACTATATACTTTGGGGTTTCTAAGGGCTAAGTTATGGTTGATTCTTGCATATAAGTAACTGGAGAATGTTTTCTTGGACTTTATTTAAGTATTGTTGATGAATTATGTATGATACCTATCAGCCCTTGTCCACTGTTAGATTATATTTTAATGAATTTCTTCTCTTTCACTTCAGCTTATGGAATGTGAATATAGATTGTTACCTTTTATCACGTTTACTAGAATTTCGATTTCAGGTAATAGAAGCTCAGTCTGATATGCCCATTGTTGGAGCCATCACATTATACGTCTCTCTCCTTACTTTCACTCTTCGTGTACATCCTGACAGGCTTGATTATGTCGACCAAGTATTGGTATGTTTCTTATCGAGTTGGTTAATTTCTGAACCAAGGTATCTTTTTTTAGTTCTTGAAAATTAAGGCTTTGGTTTTATCTTGATAGAAGCTGCAAGTAAGAGTGTGAGACTAAGCTTTGCAAAACATAATTTTGTTTCTTGTAGACTTTTCTTGCTATTTATCCTGAACTATATTTCTTTCAGGGAGTTTGTGTCAAGAAACTCTCAGGCAAGGAGAAGCTTGAAGATACTAGAGCAACGAAACAAATTGTTGCTCTCTTGAGTGCTCCACTAGAAAAATATAATGATATTGTCACTGCTCTTACCCTTTCCAATTATCCCCGTATCATGGACCATCTGGATGCCGGAACTAATAAAGTTATGGCTATGGTCATCATCCAAAGCATTATGAAGAACAACACTTATGTATCTACTGATGATCAGGTTATTCCTCATTTCTTGTCCTGTAGTCTTTATGTGATTTTCTCTTAAGTACCTGATCTGAACTGTCTTTACAGGTTGAAGTTTTATTTGAATTGATTAGAGGGCTAATAAAAGATCTTGATGGCCCTTCTGCTGATGAGGTAGACCTATTCTTAATAAGTTCATTGACTAGATAGGCTGTGCAGTCCTTTTTCTGAAAAATAAATTATCACCAGATGGAGGAGAATTAAGATGCCATTAAGGCTTAAAATATTAGGTTTGGAGCTGTGAAAACTTGGCAACTTGGACCCCCCCTGATCTGATAACATTATGGGTCTTGTAATTCCCTTCATTGTTGAAAGTTTTCACTTGTCTATTTCTGCTGATGACATGATCCTAATTTTTTCCCTTTTGGGCCTCTATGGCCCATAGCTGGATGAAGAGGACTTCAAGGAGGAGCAGAATTCTGTTGCTCGCGTGATCCATCTGTTGTACAATGATGACCCCGAGGAGATGTTGAAGGTAATCAGTTCTCCAGGATCTTTTGTTTACACATTGCCTTCTGGAAGCAATTTGCTTAGTTTTGTTGACTGGGATAAAAAAAATGAACTTGTACCTTTAGTATGTTATCCGCTGTTATCAATGTTCGATTAAAGAACCTGTCGGTCCGTGCAGTTAGAGGATTCAGTAAATGAAACAAGCCCTTACTTGTAGACATGTGGAACTCTATGCTCTTATGTTGTTGAAATATTCACTTGGGCATTCTTTGTTATGTTCTTGCTATTTCTTTCCTGCAGACTTTATATCTTTTCTGATGGGCAGTAGGGTGATTAAGTTTTCATAGTTTCAGTTGTCAACTATGAAATTTCTGTTTGCAGTGCTTTTCATTCAGATTTTACATTTTTAATTTTATTGGCAGATAATATGTACTGTGCGGAAGCATATAATGACCGGAGGTCCAAAGAGACTGCCGTTTACAGTTCCACCCGTAGTTTTTTCTGCACTGAAGGTTTGCTTTATTCTAGAGAAAGTGCATTGGTGTATTATCAATTATTATTTTCTGCATTATTTTATACTCCCTTCAGTCATAAGCTTCTCTTCCTCAGCCAAATCAAAGATGTTAGAAACAAAATTTGCTAGTGCCTGTTTTCTGTAGTTTATATCGAGACCAGGAAAATATATTAGACCTAGAATTGACACGTTCATTCTATCTCCAGTTGATCAGGCAACTGCAAAGTCAGGATGGAGATTTAGCTGGTGAGGAGGTCCCGGTGACACCGAAGAAAATATTTCAGCTCTTGAATCAGGTAATTGAGCATGTGGTGTGCTAGGTTTTTTTTTTTTTTTTTGGGATTACCTTATCAGTTAATTGGGGCTGTCATTGCAAGGTGGCCTTACTTATTTGCTTCTTGTTTTTTTTGTATGTTTTATATATTCTGCAGCTTGTACAACTATTCAACTGGCTATCACCCATCATTTCCTAGATTGTAGATTTATGAATTTAATTTGATCAACACAATAATAGTAGCGTCCATTGCAGACTATTGAGGCTCTCACATGGGTTCCATCACCTGAGCTTTCGTTGAGGTTGTACTTGCAGTGTGCTGAGGTAAATGTTTTTGAAGTTATTAACAATAAGAAATTGGTTCAGGAATAGCTTTCATAATATGACATGGGAAAATATGTAATCATCCTGATAGGTTATTACGGGTTTGGATTGATAGTTGAAGAACAGAAGAAATAGATAGTCAGGGAAATAAGATAATGAAAGGGAATTAGAGACAGACTTAAGTTATGCTAGAGATAAAAAGAGAAACTAAAAAGAGAAGCATAATTAATTTATTTCATTTATCTCTAAGTCCTCAACTATCTCTTCCCTAACCATTCTTGTAGATAGAATTTAAGAGTGTTAGGGTATGGTAAGAGAAATTAAAAGAGAAACATAATTAATTCATTTTATTTCTTATCTCTAATGGTTCACATTACATCTTTATATATAGAGTTCTAATACATTCATTTTATGAAATAGTAAATACTTAATATTGAAATATTATTAATTATTCCTAACTATTGCTGATCACATTCCTTTGACTTTGTGACCACATGATTCACATTCATGTAGGTCAGCGACATTCCCTTCCTTTTAAAAGCAAGAGATACTTGGTCTCAAAGATGTAATACTTATAAATTACCGAGAAGGTTTAACTCGCTGATTTATTATTCGATTGATATCAAAAACTTCAAGCCTATCGGGTATCAGACTAACACCATCACCCCGAAAAATCAACATTTAACCCCCTCGGAATTTCGTGATCCCAACGTCTATAACCTCAATTTGTGCTCCCGCTCTTCTATTAATTCTTTAGTACTTCTTTGAACTTCGTAGGAAAACAATGGTTGAACCTTGCGTCTAAAGACTGCTGAATAAGTCAGTGTCTCATTCCATTAAAACCATTATACTGCTACCGAAAGCCCACGCATTGGCTGGGCTTAATGGCTTCCATGCCACTGCATTATTTTAGCACCTCTAATCTCCCATTGCGCCTCTATACTTTTTTTGTTGCCTAAGACCCCCGACTCCCATACACCTAATTTTCTCATTAGTGAAACGAATTATATTATCTTTTAAAACAATATCAGCCCACAATAAACGACTATTTTGTCCCTAACACTAAAGTATGGTGTAATGACTATTTTGCCCCCCTCCCCTATTTTGTAAGCTGCAGAGTTGTGAAGTTTCATTAAGGGCAAAATTGTCATTTCACTAAAATATCCAAACCTCTTCCTCAACACACCCCACCCCTACCCCCTATCCCCCTACCCCATCCCACGCTTCCATCTCCACGCCTCTACCAAATGGATTTAATCATTAACCACTTCATTTACAAAGCCCACTCTTCCATTAAGAATTAGTTAAATGATTTATGAGGAAATGTTAATAATTATTTTGACAACATTACTTAATTTTATCTTCTTCCGCCAAATTTCGATATTTTATGGATGCCTAACTGAAGAAGTATCAAGGTGGTTTTCTCTATGCTTTTCTAATTAAACAAACTTTAAACTACTATAAAAAAAAATTAGTCGCTTCTAACCTCTTAAAAGTGTACCTTGTTAATCAATTGAACCATTTTCTGTTAAGTCTTGATTTTAGATTTAAATAATTCTAATTGAATGTGAATCTATCTAAAATGCCTTTAATAGGCGAAGGCCATGATTCACTGAGCACACTCTAATAATTATTCTCGAAGGCGACAGGCCTCGGTGAAAAGTACGTCGAGATACTTTTCCTATAGTAAAATGGCCGAAATAGCATCACTAAATATCCCCGTACTATATTCTGTGACTCGTGGATACTCAAGGAGATGAAAGGCGAGGGCTTGGCATTGAGTGAAAGGGTATGCATGTTAAGTAAGAAGAAAGGGCTGATATTTTAATGAAGACAATTTTGCTTGAATTAAACTTCCTAACTACTATATTTATAACAGTGAGGGTAAATAGTCATTTCACACCCTATACTTTAGAAGCGTTGTGAATGAAAATACTATTTCATGACTAATGTGTATTTTGGCCGATAATATACTATTTCAATTAAATGAAATTAAAACAGATGAATCAGTGGTGCCTGTGACACTCAAAAAGTATAGTGTCCGCCTCGAGGAAGTCAGTGCCCGTGACACTAAAATAGTACAAGCCACATAAACACTAAAAACCATAAGATGCGCCCTTTCAGACGCTTCAAACTAATAATTGAGATTTTAATGTACACTAGGTTAAAAAGTCCTTTTGCCTCGAATTCAAAGCCCCTAAACAAGATTCAAAAGGTCCGGTTAGTACTCAATATGGAAATGTAGTTCATGTTGATCTTTGTCATCTTGTTTTATTTGCCAGAAATGGCCATTATAATGAGCAGTTATATGGGATAAATCTCATAAAACCCACATGGTAAATTATTGGCGTCTTTCACACTTCTCCAAATTTTTCCTGATACACAAATGTTGAGTATAGAATTCAGTATTGTTTGGCTTTTTTCAAGAGTGATAAAGGGAGAGTGGTGATTGCTTAAGGAGATAGAAAATTGTCTGCAATCCCAACTAACTTTTCACACAGAAGTGGTGCATGACTTTTTGGTGCATAACAAAGTCATTCCGCCATTCTGTTGTCTGATTCATGTAGACTATAACATTTTCTTTTAGGCAGAACAATGCCACGAAGTGCCTTTGTTGAGCATCACTCGGGTTGTTACCAATCGGGCTTCGAATCTGGTCCCATCACAGTTTGCCCCTTTAATGTTCAATCACAACTTTAAATAAATGTTTAAGTAATCTCCAAATGATCCCTGGATCCCACAACTGATTCCTTAGAAGAGGCTTAAGGTTCACAATATCAAGTTTGAAATTCATTATCATTTCCATTGCAGCTTGCAAATTAGTTTTACACCAACCATAACTTGCCCCAATCTCATCGAAGGTATGCAAAGGAGGAGTAACCACTTCACTTTTTAACATATGATATGCTCCAGTAGTGCTAGTATTTGATAAACTTCCAGACCTCAATAAGGTTCGAATGCTGACCACAGGAGCAGCTCATTTCATTCTTAACTTCCACACCAAATTTTGTGGCAACTTCATTAACAAATTGTAGCATATTATCCATACCTAAAGTAATACTAACAGAGTTGAGCATTACCTCTGTTTCTTCCGATATCAACACCTGAGTCCATCGAATCTGAGAAGGGAGGTTGTTATATATGCTTCCTTGAATGATTTGTTCTGACAAACAAAATTCCTCCAGTGTGTTCAAGTTGACAAGGACTGAATATGCAACACCATCAGATTCAATAGTTTGCCATTTGACTCCACTAGGTTGAAGGAAAGCTTGGCATTTGATTCCCAAAGGCTCCCTAGAATAATCAACTTCATTATCCTTCACCATTTCTATTTCAGCTTCACTCGCATAATAATCCCTTTGGTCCCTTCTAATTCTAACAAAAACATCAACTTCTCGCACAAGAATTCCAGGATCAAACTGTTGATACCATAAAAGACCCTTAGAGCACATTGAATAATCAATGAAATAAAACTTCCTAACACCAATAACAATCATGAAGTACCATATTCCAGGATGTGATTGAACAATGAAGCAGAAGCCAGAAGTTCATACTCATATGCTTTGCATAATCCTTGATCTGCCTCAACATGATAACTGCCCTCTCTTTCTGACCATATATCAACAAAAACTCACTACTCCTAAACATCTTAGCAGGCTGTGAAACATCACCAACCATATACTCAGCCAACTCCAGTTCGAACAAACCAAAATCAACTTCCCTTGAAGTTGAGATAAGCTCACTTTGATTCTTGTCAATAACTATTGTAACAGTGATGGTCTCAATCAGACCTCCAGCGGTTATCATGAATGTGGAGTTGCTCGCTGCGTGATCATCATCGCCATAGTCATCAAATACTAGTTGATCCACCATACGCTGATCATTGTCCTTTCTTTCAGGAAAACCATCAAACACTTGGGTAGCATAGAGTTGCTCCCCATTTATCTGAGGAATATCAGACCTTGGGGATTGACTAATTATAGTGGGGGCATCACAACCATCATTATCCAACTGCTTACTAGAGATATAATCCAAATTAAGAAAAACCTCTCCTAAAGGATCATGATCATCATCATATTCATCGTAAACAGCCATATCAATTTAGGATAATGATATTCTTCTCTGTCAGGAATTTTATCAAACACCAATTTCATCAAACACCTCTTTTGCGGAGAGTTCATTCATTTGTAACTCATCAAAATAGTAATCTGACTCAAAATTCCTTGAAGAATAAACAGTACGGGTGCTATTCTGCATAATAGGTTCAATCTCATCCTTGCATTTCACCAAAGCAGTATCAATGTTATCATCGACATGGAAATTCTCTGGTTTAGGCAAAATCTCAAAAATACCTTCATGTTTATTATCTGAGATGGCTTCTACAACAACTTCATCCCTTTGATCAGACCCCATTCACCTGCAATTCATTGCAAGAACATCGCAACTATTGTTGTCTATCTGCTTACTACATATATAATCCAAATTAAGAGCAACCTCTCTTAACACTGGATCATGATCATCCACATCATAATACTCATCATAGATTACCAAACCAACATCAACATAATAACTTTCATCTGTTTCAGGATTTTCATCGAACACCGCACTCGCACAGATTTTATTTGTTTCTAACTCATCAGAAAAAGTGTTCATAGACTCAAAATTCCACGAAAAAGAAATAATAGAGCTGGTATTGTTCATATTAGGTTCCATCTCATATTTGTCTACCCCGAAAGTAACATCCAGATTATCATTAATAGCAACACTATGATCGATGACATCTAACTTAGGAGAAATCTTAGGAATACCTGCAAGTTGATTTGTAATGTCTTGAGTTTTTCAAACTGAGCTTGTAAACCAGCCAACTCTATTGGGAATTTGTAGAAATACTTTAGAAACGTATATGTGCTCGGCTGGAGATTACTTAAGTCAGTCCTGTAATCAGTCCCCGGAGAAGATGAATCGAGCATTGCTGGTGAAACATTTGCACATCCAAGCATTTTGAACCTTTTTTTTAATATGATTGCAATGATTGTCGATGAGGATCGCCCAATTCGATACCACGCAATGACCTTGATAGGTTATTACGGGTTTAGATTGATAGTTGAAGAATAGGTAGAAGAAAGGGAAGAGATAGTTGGGGAAGAAGATAGTTGAGGTTAAAGATAGAAGCAGTAAACTGCAGGTAAGATAATTAATTCATTTCATTTCTTATCTCTAATAATTCACATTAATTTATATATAGAATTCTAATACATTCATTTTATGAAATATTCTTTGACTACGCATCGCCCACTTAACTTTTTGTTCATCTCGAACTTCGATCGTAGATATTTTTGCTTCAGATATAATACTTGATGTTCATATCAAATTTAAAAACTACATTTTAAACTCTTTCAATTGATATATATTTTATAAAATATTATACAACACAAACAAATATATTTAAGGCCAAAATCAGAAAAGCTACAACTATAAAAAACGCGACAATTCAGGGATGGTGAGTAGTAAATACTTAATATTGAAATACTAACAATTGTTCTAACTACTTTGATCACATTCTTTTTGCCTTTGGGACCACATAATTCACTCATGTAGGGTCATGACAAAATAGTTCTGGCAGTTATAGCAGAACATTTGGTAATAATAGTGAGTTAAGTATTTGCTCCCTTGAGCACTTATATCTAAATGCATTGAATAATTTATTGCTATTTTTAGTTTGTATCGACATCAGAACTAATCCAGCCTCGTCATGATAGTCGTTTGGGTTATGAAGCTGTCCCTCACAGAGACTTCTGCATTCAAGAGCTTGAACTCTGTGACCTCTGGTTAAGCTTAGGAGAGAGCCCAGCTCCTAACCAACTCACCTAATAAAGAAAATATTACTAATCTTCAATCAGCTGTATGATCAACCCGGGTGATTAAAAATTAAAATACAGAACTATTACCGAGTAGAAGAAAAATGAAAAAACATTTCAACACACCAAAAGGAAGATAATAATGATAAAAACAAATAATTTCTCCTAAGAGTTATGGGTACCAATAAAATACGAGTTCAACTCTTTTAAACAATAAATGCCATCAAGTTAATAGTCCCTGAAGTATGAGTAGGACAACTATTGTGTATCTTTACTAAAATATATTAAGAGTTCATGTACTGGTTTCGTAATTGATCAAGATGTATATATGTCCTTAGTCTTATTGATAATTACATAAGACACATGCTTTGGTTGCTTATATTTTCCTTCCCCTTTTCAGGCTGCAAATGACTGTGATCTTGAATCAGTTGCTTATGAATTTTTCACTCAAGCATTTGTACTGTACGAGGAAGAAGTTGTGGTAGTTTTCATATTTGAAAAAATTTCTAGACGAATTTCTTGGCGGCCAGTCTGTACTTTTCTAGTCTGTGTGGCTTACTTCGTCTGTTCAACTTGATATAGGATTCCAAGGCACAGGTGACTTCCATACACTTAATAATTGGTACGCTTCAGAGGATGAGTGTCTTTGGTGTTGAGAATCGGGATACATTAACCCACAAGGCCACGGGGGTAACGACCACTAAAAAGTTTGATTATGTTGATTTCTTAACCCTTATTCTTGGAGGTGTTCAATGACATATTTTTCATATTCAGTACTCTGCAAAACTTCTGAGGAAACCTGATCAGTGCAGAGCTGTCTATGCTTGCGCTCATCTCTTCTGGATTGATGATCTGGATGGTATCAAGGATGGAGAAAGGTGTTTTTTATTTTATTTTATGTCTGACTGATGTGTGGTCCTGTTTCCTTATTTTTGTAGCTTTGCTTCTCTGTCGCAAACATTTTGGCTACAGCTATAATATGTACTCATTTAGTTATTATTATTAGAATTGTGGACATGATAAATTAAAAATACTATATAAATAGAATTGATGTGTTTTTCTCTTGTTACAGAGTCTTACTTTGCCTAAAGCGTTCATTACGGATCGCAAATGCCGCACAGCAGATGGCTAATGTCACTAGGGGTAGCAATGGTCCTGTTATACTTTTTGTTGAAATACTGAATAAGTAAGTAAACTTTGAAATAACTTATGTTGATTAAAGGATTCCATTCGAGGTCTTTGTTGCATTTGTTACATGAGCTTGATTCATTGATATGATTGCTTCAGGTATATTTACTTTTTTGAGAAGGGAAATCCTCAGATAACAAGTGCTTCAATTCAGAGCCTCATAGAGTTGATTCAAACTGAGATGCAGACAGACACTCACTCCATTGATAGAGCTTCGAATGCTTTTTTTGCAAGTACAATCCGCTATATTCTGTTCCAGAAGCAGAAAGGCGGTGTCATGGGTGAGAAGTATGATAAAATTAAGTTGTGACATTCTGATCCCTGTGAATGAGGGTGCAAAGAGAATGTATTGTTTCTGCGTTCAGCAGATGGAACGGAAGAAGGGACTGCATAGGCCGCATAGCCATTGAAACGATTAGTCAAGTGATGTTTCTCTTCCATCAAACTCGTTTTTCTTCCCAGTTTACCTCTCCCATCACTTCCCATTATCATTTTCTTTCTTATTAGAGCTTGCAATCTGTTGGTTAGAATTCATTCTTGTAATTAAAAAAATGCCTTTGTATTTAATTCTCACTGTAAAATTACGTCGTGAAATGCAGGGTCCTTTTTTCTTTTCTTGGAGGTCCTTTCTCCTCCTCCTTGTAAAGTTGTTAACAGAAATGAATAATAATGGGGTACATGATGGCTTTTCTGTGTAGAAGGCACTCTTTCAGATTGTATATGAGTTTGGGATTATCGTCGTTTCTTGATCCTTTTTTCCATGCCATTCGAAACAGAGTTATGATGCATCGTTGTCTTTGATTTACTTGTTGAAAACCTGCCTGATTTGGACAATGCGGTTGCTAATTGCTAGTCTAATCTTAATACTTGGATTGTGTTGCAAACATTAAGTGGAAACACACAGAAAAACATTAAACATTAGCTTTCTTTTTATAGCAGCTAGTTACCCCTAGTCTAATCTTAATACTGGTGTATATTACGGAGTATATCATAAGATACATAACACAAGTCACAACGTCGATGACAAAAAAAGAACGAACAAAATCAAAAGCTTTCATAGTAATCCTTAGTAAGTCAGTGGATACTATACATAAAGACTAGCTACACCAATTAAAGGTAAAGTGGTAAGAGCGTTGCATACGAGGGGAGATATCGAAATTCATCTGCAATTCGGGGACTAAGCTTTTGTCTTCCGCGAATCACAAGATGTAGCAAGATTTCTGGCCTTTCTTCTTTTTCTTCTTCTGCTTTGGTGGCTGAAGGACGACCTTAGTGGCCGCATCAAAGACTGCTTTCACATTCTACGAAGACAAGAATGTTAGCATTTAGAGAAGTCTACCTTATTCTCTTATGAAGGAGCCAAATTGAGTTGCAAGTACTGTACCTGTTGTGTTTTGGAACTGCATTCTATATAAGCTACAGCGCCGATAAGTTTCTTAAGCTCCTCTCCCTTGAAAAAAAAATGGCGATGTTTATAGTATGGAGCCTAATGGTCATAAGGAAAACCAACAGCTAACAAACAAATCGATAAGTGATGTGATTCTCACCTGAGCTGTGGTAATTGCCGTTGCACCAGGGTGATCTACGAAGAACTGCTTGTCATCCCTAAGATCTGCAGTCAACAAAATGGATAGTCAAAGAAAAACTATCATATTTGATCAAATTGATGTATCCAGGTTAATAAATAAACACAAAGCAATCTGCAAAGCATGGTAGTAATTGGTCATGTCGCAAGATAGGTATAATATTTCACCTATTGACAAAAATGTAAGGTCAATAACTATAGTGGAGACGTTAAGTCTTATCTCATAAGCCATGGAACGCTTGAATGGGCAAGAATTACACTTTTTACCAGCATGTACTAAGTCTCTACAGGGTGAAAATGGCATGTTCTTAGAATCTAATTTATGGATATTAAAAACAACCGCAAACTTGCAAAGAGAGTTGGCAATTCGACAATATTATCGCTTCAACTATTAGAAACCATATTCAAGATGGATGGGAACAGGCAACCCTACATTTAATACCAAGATACAGAAGAAGGGATGAAGACTTCGATTTACAAAACGATATCATCTTTGTGCAATTTGACAGGTTCACTCCATCATTTCAAGAACTGTAGTATATGATATAACCAGGACAAGCTTGACATATGGGAACTTGGAATGGAAGATATCAAAATAGAGAAAAAGGCAATATGGCATGAAGGAAACTTACCGAGCTTTGTTCCAACCAGAATAATGGGAACCCCGGGTGCATAATGTCTCAACTCAGGGATCCACTGCATTAACAAATACGGAGGTCCAAGAAAGAAATAGTTAGAATGGCATTAGTTTGGCTTCAATGCAAACCACGTAATCATGAATAAATCACTATTAGTAAACCTTCTTAGCCACATTTTCATAGCTGGCTTTGCTAATGAGTGAAAATGCCAAAAGAAAGACATCCGCCCCACGATAGCTTAAGGGTCTTAGCCTATTGTAATCTTCTTGACCTGTAATTCAAAAAATGAATCAAACACAGAATGTAATACTGAAACAGATGGCAAACAATTAACGTCTTATAGAGCTTCGATAAATTACCTGCAGTATCCCATAAGCCTAGGTTAACAGTGCTTCCATCAACAACAACATTTGCACTAAAATTGTCAAACACAGTAGGCACATAGTCCTGTTTTCCCCATACAAAAGCAACACATAAGATCAATCTAAACAAAAGAACAAATATTTCCTCTTAATCTGAATTTAAAACAAATGCCTATTCAACAGAATACATATAGAAATATGCTAATTTTGATGTAAGCGTTGATAGCAATGTACACAAGTTTTCAATACAAATCAAGAAGAAATCTTTGTTCTTTGAACTTTCTGAACAAGTATCACTTGATGACTATCAATTAAGAACGAATTAACCTATTAAATAGAACATTGTTCACAAAATATTGGCAAAAGGTCTTGTCAAAATCAAAGCAAAGAACCCAACAAATGCTGAAAGAGTGAATACATCAATTTTCTAATGACAAAACTAATATATTATCACAATGTGATGCAATACAAGTAACAAATCAATTAACCAAAAAAACAAAAAAATGGTTTCTTTTTTTCAAGAAACTCTGAATCAACTAGACTCCTCAATATTAAACTAGCCTAGTGACCACATAATATTACTCGGAATAACGAGATTACGAGATTCCGGGTTCGAATTCTTGCCTGAATATTTCAAGAAACTGAAGAAAAATGGGATTTTTTTTCCAAGAAACTTTGAATCAACTAGACTCCTCAATAGTAAAGTAGCCTAGTGACCACATAATATTACTCAGAATAAATAATAGTACTCAGAATAAATAATATTACTCAGAATAACGAGATTTCGTATTTGAATCCTTGGCTGAATATTTCAAGAAACTAAAGAAAAATGGGATATTGTTTTGCAGATACTTACAGTAGGGAAAGTATTGCTAGTGTATGAAATCAACATGCAGGTTTTTCCAACAGCTCCATCACCAACTGTAACACACTTTATGAATCTTGAAGCACTCATCTCTACTCAACCAAATTTATTCCAACTAGTTTGCTTATGTTAATTTTCAATGCTTTTTCTTCAAGATTCCAAAAGGGTAAATTGCTAAAATGTGTATTGAATTAAAAAAAAGTTAAGTTTTGGTCCTTAAATTTTCTGCTCTGCAACTTCTGACGTTCTTGTTAAAGCAAGAATGAAACATGGGCATGTGCTCCTATCCAGGTGGGGATTTTGGCTGGGAGAAAATGCTATAGAGAAAGAAGAGGGGGGGACTGGTAGCTGACCAAAAATGCAACTGTAACTCCTGCAAGTGTGTATAATGAAAATCAATATGATTAATATAGGCTAAATTTCACACAGCCACCTCAACTAACAAATTCATTTCAAAGAAAAGACCGAACTATTCAAATTCTTCAAATAAAAGATTCATTCAGAGCAAGACTATCTCTTTCAGAATCAAGCAAGACTTACCTTTCGAAGCCAAAATCAATTTTAAAAGTGCCATTTAGGCAAACAACATTCAAATAACTCACCACTTCTCTAACTATTCCAACACACACATAAGTGAGTCTGTTCATTCTTCATTAATTAACAAAATAAACAAACACATCACCTTTAACCCACACTCCACTTCCACCCCCTTACCCCTCCACCCAACACCACTTCTTTTCTCCTAATAGCACACTCCGCTATTAGGATCGACACTTTCTCCAATCCCTCGGCGTCACGGGTGATATATTTGGACCATTTGTATTACACTTTCAAGATTCCTTTGGTTGTTGGTTTGATATCTACAACTTCAAGCACTCCTGAGAGAAGACTACAAATTTTGGAATTTGAGTTGCAGTACATACAAAAAGAGAATTTAGTGCACTCGACGGTTCAAGATGACGCAGAAGCGCCAAGATGACGCGTGTGCGGGTATGGCAAAGCCGGGTATAAGGTCAAGATGATGTATTTATTTTATTTTATTTAATTAATTAAAATTGAGCGGGTTAAAATTGCGCGTGGTTTGGACATGTAGGTGTGAGTTATTTAGATGTTGTTTGCCTAAATTTTCCTTTTAAAAATTAATTTTGACTTCGAAAAGTATATGTGCCATGATTTTGAAAAGTTTGTACAATAAACAGATTTTGAGTCATTGAATAGTTCAAAGCCAATTTAAACGATTTCATATTAAAAGTAGCAGTGAAATTAAGCGATTAATATAAAAAGATTTGGTCAATATGCATATAATGAAAAACAAAGAAGATGGAATGAAAATGCTAGAAAAAGGGAACATTAAATAATATCATAATAACACATTAACTTTGAAACAAATTAAATGCTTAAGTTGTGCATTTATATACCTTATCTTGTGTCCGAATGGCACAAGTTAGAAAATCCCTTATACTTTTATTTAAATATATAATAATAATCATATAGCCGAGCTACAGTAACCGTTTGTCGAGCCGGTTCCTCGAGTTAACATTCAAGCTCGCCCAGATAGACAGAGCCGAAGCCAGCCTCGGCTTTCCCGAGCCGAGCCGCCGGGTTAAGCTCTGCCTATATAGACGAGCCGAGCCGAGCCTCGGTTTCCCAAAACCAGCCGATCTTTCAAACCTCGGCCTCGAGCCGAAATGTCAAGTTAAGCTCGCCATTAACAAATTTTAAGTGTAGGTCATCTAACGAGTTAACAGATAACTCGATGAGACCGACGATGTTTCTATAACGTTATAAATCAATTAATTATCAAATGCTTATTTACAAAAATTAAGTGTCTTATTTTCTCTTTTCTTAATGTAAAATAGATAATCCTCTTCAATAGCTAAAGTAAATTCGAACATTTCCAACAGCCTTCAAGGCCTTCATATTCACACTTATTATAGGACATGGGATTGCAATTGGCACATCTCTATCAACCCATGTTATTATGCGATCCTGTTGAGTTTGAAGAATCTAACACCAATTTAATTATCAACTAACTCGCAGTAATATATTAAGAAACAAACAAAATATAGTTCATTAGAAAAATAAGTAAAGCAAAAGCAAGCAAATTTGTGTATGGTTTCTAACAATAAGCGTTGATTAACTTGTAGAAAATAATTGTGTCTTTCAACATGAAAAACCAGAAACTTATATAGACTAGAGTATATTCTAATCCTACTCCATGTAGGAAATCAATTCAACTCTAATTCTTCTATGTCGGCTCCTCAATCTCCTAATCGTTGTCGAACACGAACTAGTCTTGAAGTCAATCTTGTAGCTCCATTGAATCTCCTCCTACGTATGCGAGGAATCCAATAATTCTCCCCCTTCCGAGCTACGAAGAGGACCATACCTATGGCAGTTTTAGAACGTCGATACTTGGACTATACATAGTCCAGCTATCGAACAACACACTTCATATTTAGATTTGGGCAAAACCTTGGTCGGCATATCAGTTCTATTATCATTGGTACTCACCTTCTCAATAAACAACTGCTTCCCTTCTACTACATTTCTAGCCTAGTGATATCTTATTTTAATATGTTTGGACTTAGAATGAAAAGAGGGATCTTTGCTTAAGTGAATAACACTTTGTGAGTCATACAAAATAATGAACTTATCTTGTTTAACACCAACATCCCTGAAGAATTTCTTTAGCTACAACATCTCCTTAGCACACTCATTAATGGCTATATACTCAGCTTCAGTTGTGGAGATGGCAACACATTTCTATAACTTGGATTGCCAAGAAATTGCTTTCCCTACAAAAGTAAAAGGATACCCAGATGTCGATCTTTTCGAGTCAAGGTCGCCAGCCATATCTCAGATCAGTTGAACCCTCGAGAAAAAGATCGATACTAACTTCAACAGACTTTCTGGGCACCGAGTATCCACTTACCTTCCCAATGCTCCCCACGGATTCGACTTCCGACTTGACCGCCACTACTACAACGTATGCTATATTAAGCCTCGTGGAAATCGTGGGCGTATATCGACCGCTTCTTCGGACACCCGTCCTTGCTCCACTCGAAATGAGAACTCAATGGACAGCTTACACATTTCGAAAGCTCCATATTGAACCTTTGAAGCACCTTGAGACACCTTTCTTTGCGGAGTTATAATTTTCCATGGTCATGTTCCTTTTAATCTTCATTCCAAGAATATTTTCAGCCTCACCCAAGTCCTTCATCTCAAAGTCTCGCTTAGTTATTCCTTCAAATTATTAATCTTGTTGATGTTCTTCCCAACCAATAACATGTTATCAACATACAACAAGAGAATAATAAAGTCTTCTGCTATAATCTAACATCAAATATTATAACGAATAACAAGAGACGAGACTAACTTACCTGGGCAGAGCCACCTGAAATTTCATCATACTGCATTTTGAGGAACAGATTACAAGATTTAACTGAAATAGTTGAGGTAATGCTACTAAGAGTCTTACAAAGCCACAAGCTATTTTGATGCAAAGAAAAACTAAGAAAGCTAAAGTCTTTTATAGGACCAACTATTGAAACTAAACTCCTAAAGTTTAGATGTGAGACTTTAGCATAACTAAATTCAAGGCATTTCTAACAAATCTCCACCTTGACTTGAATTCTTCTTCTCGCATGTCGTATAACTAGAAAACAGCCTTCCCGCATGTACTTGGATAATGAACAGATGTGCCAGACGTACACAATGTACCAGATGCACCAGAATTACAGACGTGGCTCTGCTTCAGATGTTGTCCTGCCACGGACAACTTAACAGCTCTGAATATTTAGCAAGTTCAGCACGCCAAACTTGCTCGTGGAATCAAGCCAGAACATATCAATTGGGTTATCTCAGCACTCCACTTTGCTTACCTTGGATTCTCGCCTCCTTAGAAACGACATTCACGCCAACGTGGTTTCGGGTCCTCTCTCGCATTTAACTTGATCCTCAAAGTAAGCATGTTGCACTTAAGTTATCACAATACACAATAGTTTTGGTCATGATGAGTCCCAAATCGGTGACTAATCTTCACACCGTGATCCCTCCTTAGCAGCCTTTTATGTCAAAGCCATATACTCTCAAGAGACAAAGCTTCATTGTGGACTGCAAAGTAGCCCTCCAACTCACAACAAAACCACCAAGAGTGAACACATAGCCAATCATCGATCTTTTGTTATCCATATCTCCAAAGATAGCTCTAATTAGAATATCCAAAAAATAATACACCGATCGTCACCACTCATAACCGAGACTCACATTGACGTGCCTCCAGATATCTGAATATCCTCTTTACAACTTGCCAATGCTCCTTTCGAGGCTCTCCATGAACCTACTAACAATACTGACAACACGTGCAAGATCAGGTCTAGTGCAGACCATAGCATACATCAAGCTTCCAATCATGACTAAGATAAGGAACATAAAAGACATGTATTCTTTCTTCGCATTTAATTTTAGGTGCAATGCCACTCATAAATGTGCATTAGAAGCACTAGGAGTATCAGGTTTGGCGTAAGCCATACCAAATCTTGATTGAATTTTCTCAATGTAGCCCTGCGGATAAGAAAGCCTTCCCACTTCTATCTCTCAGAATCTCCATTCCCGCACTTTTCTTGGCCGCACCTAAATCCTTCATATCAAATCCTTGCACCGAGTAGTCCCTTCAACTTTCTTGAATGTCTCGATTTGTTGACCGTGACCTAACAACATATATCATCTACATAATACCAAGTAAATGAATTATCTATCTTTCGACCTTGTCAGAGTATACAATAACTATCATATTGACTCCTCAAATACCCAATCTCTGCCATGTAGCTATCAAAACTTTGTACCACCGCTCTGAGAATGCTTCAAACCATATAAAGATTTCTTCAACCTGCAAACGTAGTCTTCCTTTTTGGGTTCTTCGAAACCATCTGGCTGGGTCATATAAATCTCTTCTTCCAACTCTCCATGTAGGAAAGCAGTCTTCACATCTAGTTGCTCAAGCTCCAAATCCTGATGTGCAACTATAGCAAGAAGCACCCTGATGGAAGTATGTCTGACTACAGGTGAGAATATCTCATTGTAGTCCACTCCCTCTCTTTGACTAAAACCTCTAGCAACAACTCGAGCCTTATACTTGATCCCCTCAGCTGGTGACAACCCTTCCTTCTTCTTGAACAACCACTTGCAAGTGACAACCTTTTCTTCCTACCGGTTTTCTGGCCAACTCTCAAGTCCGATTCTTTGAAGTGACTCTATCTCATCTCCCACGGCAAGAAGTCATTAGACGTACTCCGCCAAGCATCGTAACCTCTTCTTTATAAGAAACGCCTACGAGGATCAACTTCCTCTCGAAACTCAGAAGCAAAGCGCCAACATATCCTCACATTTATACCTCGGGGTACCCATAGTTTGCCTTTTCTAGGACGACCTAGAGCCAACTCGATGTTCTAACAGGGTGGTACGACCATGCTTCGCCTCGAATGCGACCGGTGAACGCCAACCTCCATCTCACAACTAACTTCACCTCGCTCCACCCGCTCAAAGACCATCTTCTACCTTCACTAATCGAGTCTTCAAAATTGGATAAATATGGAATTTTCTATCAAATACAACATTCCCCTGGCCAATAACCTCCCTTCGACGGTGACCAAACTCTATAGCCTTTCACACCATCATCAGAGCTCACAAATACTCCCCCCTTCTTCGCCTCTCGGCTCCAATTTCCCCTTCATTCACATGATAGTAAATCACAACCAAAAGCTCTCAAGCCGAGTAATCGCAGACTTTCCTTTTACCATATTTCATAAGGAGTTTAAATTCTATGTCTATAAAGCACCTCGACAATCGATAACATGTTTTACTAACCGGCCTCACCAAAACTTTCTTTTCTAGTCCAAAGATTCTGTTACATCTAGCTCCTCTCTGCAAGTGTCTAATTCATATGCACCGCAACACCAACTGCTTAGGGTGTATGCCTCAAGGTATGATGTCTCGCAATTCTCTATTCTTGCAAAACTCATCAAACTCGAGATGAGCGTAATTCCAAACCATTTTCGCCAACCTCTTAATCTCTTTCCTGCCCGATTTTCCACCAAAATCTTCCAATCGTTTGAATTTCTTGAAAGCATCACTCCTTCTACTTCATTATGAACACCCAAGTCATCCTTGAGCAATCATCAATCAAAGATAGAAAGTATCCGTGACTTCAAAGAATCAACACGTGGAAGGACCCCTGGCAACAACGGAAATGATGCAATCAAGCGCTCTCTTGGTCCTATGAGTTGCCTTAGGGAACTTGCTTCGATCTAGCTTCCCAAATACGAAATGCTCACAAAACCCGAGATCCATAACCTCATGCCCACCTAGAAGATTATCATTGGCTAGAATTTGCTTCCCCCTCTTACTTATATGCCTAAGCCTCATATGCCACAACTTGGTCATGTCTTCTTTGTCAACTCCTGAGAAGCAACCAGCTAGATCTCTAAGTGTAGCACCTTGTAAGAAATACAAAGTACCCCACTTTAACACCTTTCGAACTACTCTTTGAACCGCTCTAGACATGCAAGACTCCACATTCGCCTTTGAAGATAAATTCCTTCTTTGTCTAGAAGACTGAGAGATATAAGATTCTTCGTCATATGTGGCACGTGCCTCACATCATTCAAAGTGCAAAACTTCCCATCATGAGTCCTAAGCTTGATTGAACCAATCCCAACCACCTTACAAGTAGAACTATTGGCCATGGAAATATTCCCACCATCCACTTGTTCATAGGTCAAGAACCATTCTCTCCTCGGACATATATGATATTGGGCCCTAGAATCTATAACCCACACATCGGTGTAACGCAGGTGTCCATCGGCACCACGCAATGTAATCACCGACTTGAACCATCCTCGGCACGCCGCGTCCCCATGCATTACCAAATTGCCATTGCCTCTCTCTGGGACAATCACTCTTCCAAAGGACCCTTCTCCTTACAATAGTTACATGTCCCGGCTTCGACCCTTTTTTGAATGGTTTCGAGAACTCTTTTTCTTTCCGATTTACCATAACTCATCATATTGTTGACAACAACCTAATTATCCTAACTAGGACCACTACAAGTACGTAGTATTTCTCATCGTGAGCATCCGACCTAACCTCCTCTGTAGATAAATAATCCTTTCCGCTTGTCATCGATTCTCTTAAAAATTCTCATGACGGAGGTCAGAACGACCGCCCAGTCGGCCGCCCGAGGTTAGGCGTCATCACTAACCCAGACAATTTAATCACCGATCGATGGATGACAACATAAAAAGACTTCATTTGACATTAATAATAATAAAAATACACTTTTGTCCATCGCGGTGAACTAACAACATATACAATAAAACAACGAACAACGTGATACAATTTCATCTTAATGATACAACTCAAAGATACACAAGAAATCCAAAATACAACATGGGGAAACGACCGACGCAGGAATTCCTATGCCACCACCGCCTCTCATCTATGATCTTCAATCTCACTTATCAATGCAGCCTTCTCGACAACCTCCGCGATCAACCTTAGAACCTAGGCATAAAACGCCCGCCCATAGAGAATAGGGAGTCAGCTATTAAGCTGAGTGAATACAAATACCCCAGACATGATCCCATCATATATTCATACTTATATATATATATAACATACGCTTACATATCAACCAGGCCACACAATGAATAAACTATTCACAAATCACATGTGAAGTTCTCTCATACGATATCACATAACACTTTATAACCGTCAACAGTGCATATTCATTTAAGGAAAACAGTCTCAGCACACAAAGTCATCAAATGAGGAATCCACCTCCACAAATAATACACATATGAGGAATCCACCTCCAAATAATACACACATGAGGAATCCACCTCCAAATAATACACATATGAGGAATCCACCTCCACCTCCATCCTCCCGACCGAGGCTACACCCTCAATGTGCATATCACACCAAACTCCGAATCCACTGGCTACCCACCACAATATGCACACCACACCAAACCTCAGCTGGGTCACCACTGGCCAAGAAATAACACACAGCACCAAACATATGCACACACACACAAAGACACAACCATACACAAAGACACAAATTACACAATCTCATAACATGAACCATACTCAAAACTATCTCATAATGCAACTCATAATCTCAATTATCTCATAACATAACTCATAATCATAGTTATCTCATAATGTCAATCAAATCTCAGTTATTTCATAACATGCATCATAAATCACAATTTCCACATAATATCAATCATAGTCACACAATACACATATCAGAATAGTCTCAAAACAGCACATGCAAAATATATAACATGATATATATGAAAGGTCCTCATCATGAGATTTCAGACTACCTCAGGCCTAAAAGCAAAGAATGATGACTTGTATACCGTATGTATCCAAAGTTCAACTCCTATTCAAAGAAATTATACATTATAACACATCTCGTAGAATAACCTCTCTTAACATCTATATATATACCCCGAGTGTTATACCACGTCTCACGATTCAAATTTACAACTCTTAGAAATCATCCTATCCCCAGGATTGATATACCCTCTTAACATTCCAACATAACTACATTCTCAATATTCGGTCATTACCTTATTACCCCAACAATAACACTTCAAGCACATTCTAATCAATCCAACAATCAATTGACAACTAATTAATCCATTAAATACAACCTCCAATTCAATCACGGTGGCTACACCTAACTTTCCCTCAACTTTTCAACCAAATCTCCACCTATCCATATCCAAACCAATAATTCTATACCCAAAACAACTATATATTAAAGTCCTCTAACCTCATATCAGTAATTTAAATTTAATTTTAAATTAAAATAATGAAAGTCGACTTAACTTATTAATTCACTTTCTAACCTCAATAATCATTCAAAATCACCGCTAGTCTGCTCACCGATACTCAGATAACATTTCTATACCATAATATAATCAAGATCTAAAAAGTCAACAAAAATCCAAGAAAGTCAACTTTAAAAAACTCAAGAAATAACCCAAAAGATTCAATCTTTCTTACCTAGACGCGATGAGGATGATTTAGGAGAAGAGAATCCACAACTTTGTTCTTGCGTTAGTTTACAATCGATGAGAGAATGGAAGAAAATTTTTCGTGGGGGGGAAATGTAGATTCGCCAGCGAGGAAAGTTAGAAAGAGAATGAGTTTGTGTGGCTTGGATAACGTAATGTAAGATGATAAGGATTGAGATTTTTAAAATGGCTTAAGGCCCCGTTTGTCTGCCGTTTATTTATCCACTTTCAGATTTCTAAATTTCAATGAAACCGATTCCAAATGTAGTTGTCTATAACATAAACTACTACTCATATAATACAAGTCTCGGTACATCGATTTTATTCTGAAATCATTTATACTATCACCGGGTCCCACCACAACCGAAATATACCACCGACCGACCGCTTCGGCACCTCCACTACTCAACTTAAATTTTCAATTTCACCCCGAAATACTCCACCGAGAAACTTATATACTATCAACATAATATTAGTAAAGAACCAAGTTATTTCTGTGAGGCAATGAGGCTAATAATAATGCAGTCATTTTCATCATCAATTTGTAATCTCGAGATACGCGAAATCTAATATTGAATTTAATCGATCTAGATGATCTTTCAAAGATGTACCTTCCGGATTCGGCGGCCAAATAGACGCTGCTTTCAAGCAGCAACTTGTTGGTTAAGCTCTTGGTCATGTAAAGACTCTAGCTTATACCACAATCCAAAGACAAGGTTTTGTTCGTAAACCTCAAAGAATGATATCATCCTCCAAGGATAACGGAACGCTGAATGTGCCTTTCTCCTCGAGAGACGCCATATTCTCGTGCTTGGCCAGTAATTGGTCACCTCGTGAGGTGTCCAAAGCTCCTTCTTGTTTAAGCACGCCCAACCTTGATTTGCCATGTTGAATCTATTCCTCCCTAAACTTTCAACCTTCAAACTTTTACCACCCATATCGCCGATGATAACCTTAACTCGCTACTGGCCATATAACGAACCACGTGTTTATTATAATGAACAACAAGCATTTAATTAGGAATTAAGTAAAGACTTGAAATAAAAATACACCGAGTTTACGTTGGTATTCCAAACAAACGCTTGTTTGGACTAATCCACGGGCAAGACCCACCGTAAATTTCACTATAAATGTATGGAGGAACAGACACAAGATTTAATCGAAATATTTTAAGTGTAATGCGCCAAGAGTCTTACAAAGTCACAAGTTATTTGGTGCAAAGAAAAACTAAGAAAGCTAAAGCCCTTTTATAGGACCAACTATTGAAACTAAACTCCTAAAGTTTAGATGTGAGACTTTAGCATAACTAAATTCAAGGCATTTCTAACATCTTCCTTAGAGAATTTTCGATGAACACACAATGGTCAACTAAAGTTCTTCGAAAATCATGTTTTAGCATGAAGGCATCAAATTTTTTGTACCATTGTCGTGGGGCTTGTTTGAGACCATATAAACTCTTTTAACGCTTGCACACAAAATGTTCTTTTCCTTGATTCGAATCCCTTCAAGTCAGCTCTCCAAATATATATAGACTAACTATCAAACTAAACTCCTAAAGCTAGATGGACTTTAGCATAACTAAATTCAAGGCATTTCTTAACATCTTCCTTAGAGAACCTTTGATGAACACACAATGGTCAACTAAAGTTCTTCGAAAATCATGTTTTAGCATGAAGGCATCAAATTTTTTGTACCATTATCGCAATTTGCTTGAGACCATATAAACTCTTTTAACGCTTGCACACAAAATGTTCTTTCCCCTGATCTCGAACCCTTCAGGCTGCTTCATATATATATATCTTCTTCAAGATCTCCATGCAAGAAAGCGGTTTTAACATCCAATTGCTCGAGTTCAAAATCGAACCTAGCCACCAATCCAAGAACAATTCGAATAGATGTCATCTTTACCACTGGAGAGAAAACTTCATCATAATCTACCCCATACTTTTGAGCATATCCTTTAACTACTAACCTCGCCTTGTACCTCGGATTAGGATTCCCTCTTCAGTTTTTAGCTTGAAAATCCACCTATTCTTTAAAACTTTCATACCATTAGAACCTCACAACTGTAACATAGCATTGTTTTGCGGGAAGAGAGTTCATCTCCTATTCCATTGCAATTAACCACTCTTTATTTTCTTCCATTGCAATCACCTCCTGGTAACACATGGGTTCTCCTGATCCGAGTAATAATGTATTCACTAAAGAAAATTCTAAGCAAACCTAGTTTACCTCGAGGTCTGACCATGTGACAATCGGTGCATGCACTTGTACTTCTGGACCATCAACTTGAACTTCTAATTGATCATCTCCAGACTCATTAGCAAGATCATCATTCATGTTATTGTGTCCAGTAATATCATCATTGTTATCTTGTACACCATTATTATTAGCAATTCCATTATTCAAGACATCTTCATCATCAGAATCAAGATCTACCAAGCTATCGTCATGAGCTTCTAACTTTTTCTCGAGGTCGTCGATTATTTGATTCTGCATGAATACTACATACGTCTCTTCTTCTTACAGTTTTCTTGCTAATTGGATCATAAACCTTATAACCGAACTTTTCATCCCCATAAGACAAAACACACACGGTGTCGATTGCATCGTTTCACCACTACGTATTTTGGCTAATGCTACGTGCAAAAACGCCATGAAATGCCGATAGGGTATTTTGTGACGCTCATGGTGAAATCAAAATGCCAACATACGAAGCGGCCGCAGACTAAAATCTAAAACGCTGGGCTGCATATGTCATACAAAGTAGTATTTGACGACAGCGACATTTGTAAACGCCACCAAAGAAGGGAATAACCCGGCTAAAACCATCATAGAAACGTGACAATTTGACCTAAGAAACCGACATAGAAACGTCACACTATGCATTTTAAAATTAATGAAACACACTTAATTAAGGAAAATGCACTTAATATTCACATAATTAAATTATAACATATGTGGATAAAACGTCACATTCTAAAACACACTTAATTAAGAAAATGTACTTAATATTAATATAATCAAATTTTAAAATATATGGCAAAAATGTCATACATTTAAACACACCGAATTTATTTGTTTACTGATTATAATTCTCAAGCCGTATATATTATTTATAAGTGTGCAACTTATTTATATGTTGTATAATTCAATTCATATGTTGAAGTGACGAAAGAAATATATCCCGCAGACAGTGCTACAACTCATAGATAAGAAAATTTTATTACTTGATAACGAGAAGTTTAATGCTATCACACATGAGTGCTGTAAAAATTAATTAAAAACTCCGTAAGAGCCCACATAATCGCTCCTTGAAGGAATACAAATCATATTAAATATGCACCGCTTACTTAATTTTTCTAGGTCCGTATACCTTATAAATTAAATTTTCTTAACTATGCAATACATACGACTTCGATGTAAATTGTTCATCATCATGTGTTCGATATGGTGTCCCTTGGAGTCGACAATTGCTCTACAAAAATATTTTGTTACATGCTGCATAATGTCAGTAGTCTTCATGGTGGTATTTTTTATATCACAGATTTCATACTAAAAATAAATGATTATCATTACATCCCTGAGTAGTGACTATTGGCATATACAAATTAGTTATCGATCCGGCCAACTTATTTTGTTAAATCCATATTTCATACATATGAAAAACTAGTAATATATTATTGAAGTGATTATAATTAATATTAGTTTAATAAGTAGTAAATTCTAGAAGAGCTAATATTTTTCAATAATGTAACAAAATATCGGTGACTCCAAGAGCTAATAATATTTGTCAAAAGTGAAGCAAAGTCGTTATCAGAAGTAACACACATATGTGTAGTATTAAAATACACTTCCTATCAAACCAGAAGTTTTATAATTATGAAACTTTTATTATTTGGCATGACTGTTAGACTCCTACCTATTAGATCCGATGCTGAAGATCATGAAATTTTAATTCGCACTCACTAAGTGGGTCAACAAATTATTGAGTTTAAAAAATTTATGTGAGCTACATGTTGTAAACTCCCAGTTGACTATTGGGGGCATGTTGAACTACATGCAATACCGCCAATTGATTGTTGGGAAATGTTACTACATGAAGTGACACTTGTTCGCATCAAGCCAAATTATCATAAGACTCCCCCCAATATAATACTGGTTTTGGTCGAACCAACATTTTCCCTCTCAATTACTCGTACACTCATATATTTTCAACAATATGCACAAGATAAGGAATAGTTTAATGTTTATTATAATAGAAGGTATGCATCTATATATTGGAAATATTATACCTGTATGTATATATCTATATAATTGAAGTAATTTTTCATTACGATATATCAATGTTTTTAACATTGAAGGGGAGAATAGTATACAACTGAAAATAGTTTATCTTGAAATGAAATATCCCTATCCTATATGATCCTCAAGATGAATAAATATGAACACTGTCCACAGATAACATGAATAGTTCATGGATAATATAAAACTTTAAGTTCAATAAATTTATGACCCTTTATTAATAACAATGAAATAATATATCGGGCTTGTAAACACTCAAACTAGAGTATAGGTTCTTGAAGAACTATATGAAATATTTTCTTCATCATTGAAGATCATCTAGAGGGAATATCACCAAAGAGGTGATGAATAATATATTCATGAATAAGCTTTCAAAGTTTCATAACTAATGTCTATAAGAAATTTACAAAATTCATGAATATAATGAGATCTCATTTATCATAAACATGATGGAACCAAAAGAAAAAGATTGTCGACAATAGATATTGCATAGAATGAAGAGCTCTATATCATGAAGCAATATGAGGATCTAAAATCTATCTCCAAGTTGAGATATATATATGAACGACCAAAAGAGAAAGATGCAATCAAGAGTAAACGAAACTCATTATATAAGTGATAAATTTGACTTGAAATCTAATGAAGATGATACTAGTGCACTATGTCTTGGGTACCAGAATTAATGACCTAAGATTTGTCATATAATATTTTGTACTCAAGCACTACATAAGTCAGAAAAAATACATACACCTTTTTGATAGCAGGTTCTTGATTTACGTGCATGACTTGTAATATAGCATGCAACGAAATATGTGTACTTTGTGATGCCTAAAGCACATATCTGTATTCCCGGGAACCTAACTCAGTTGAGTTCATATGAAAATATTTGAATATTTAAAGTCATTCGGAAGATGGATTCCAAGTTCGAACTGCATTATTAGATATTCATTTGTATTTTATTCAATCTCACATGAATATACAAGTCTATCAATATAATGTCATACATGTTTAACTTTGCATATATTATGTTTTATGTGATTGTACGATATATTTGTTACTACATGCAGATGCATAATTACCAAGATATCTAAAGATAATATAATATTTAACCAATGACATTTAACCAAAGATGGTTATATCGAATAATGATCTTACATGGCGCTTGTATTTACATGTAAAGATCGAGAAAAGCTTATGAAAATGACACTTATGTTTATGACTTAAACATTATTGGAACTCCT
The DNA here is from genome assembly GCA_019722365.1 of Lithospermum erythrorhizon. Classification (NCBI taxonomy): domain Eukaryota; kingdom Viridiplantae; phylum Streptophyta; class Magnoliopsida; order Boraginales; family Boraginaceae; genus Lithospermum; species Lithospermum erythrorhizon. Next base: position 67,129 of record JADFUC010001018.1, on the reverse strand, counting down.
CAAGCATTTTCAAGAGTTGTAAACTTCTCAAGCATGAATTTGAGATGAAACATTGTTGATAAGTCACCTTGAGTATCCCAACGATTATAATATCACTAGATGTGAACAATGACCCATTAATGCCAAGAGAAAATACAAAAAGAATTATTTGGTCTCGAAGTATCATATATAAGTGCTATTGGAAGTGAGCGATATATATTAGAAGGAAATATCAACACTAATGCATCGAATGAACTTAATGTATAAGGGATATGATATTGCTCCAAAGAGAACATATTCAATTTCTAGGCAATTATGCAATGCTTGATGTTTATATGAGATCCACAGATCCATATTACTTCAGATTTATCATATGAAAGTTGGTCCCGACGATCTTTATGACGATAATTGTTTACTTTTGTTGCAATAAAGTAAATGAATGACATATCAAAGGAGATAGAACAAAATATATTGGTGTTCTTCTCTACCCATGATCTTCAGAGGAATGGTGAAATCGATTTTCAACAAATTCGATCTTGTGATAATCTGACAGATATATTCACTAAATCACTTCCCTACCTCAACATCTCGGTGCCTATCCGTATATAGACTACGCCGACTAAGCGATGCCGTTGACGTAGCCGCGAGGGGGAGTTAATGCATTGTACTCTTTTTCCAATCAAGGTTTTGTCCCAAATTAAGGTTTTAATGAGGCAACATTATAAGCCGCATGCGTTAATATCGCACTCTTTTCTTCACCGGATTTTTATCCCCAGACGGATTTTTCCTACTAAGGTTTTAACGAGACATACTCTTGTTGATTAGACATCCAAAAGAGGAGTGTTACGGAATATCAGGATGTCTTCTGGCTCCACCAAGAAAGGAGATGAATTGATTAAAAAGTTATTAGGCTTATTTACCAAGCTTACTATTTACTAAATAATTACCTCATATATATATATCGAAGCCTATAACAGAAACTTATTGTATTGTATACAACATAATTACAGAAGCAATAAAATAATCCTCCTTCTCCTTATCTATTATTTTCTCTGTCTTTCACTTTGTTCATCGTTATATTCATAACAGTTATCATCATTTAATTTAATGCATGTTTATTCCTTCGAATAATGAAGTGGTTACCGTTATCATTATTTGACCTAATCATTTGGCATGTTCTGCATCTTGTGAATTATTCAATAGATATTACTTCTACTCTTGACCATGAAGGCAAATTAACCAAAACTCTTGACTTGTTTCTCGTGTCTTTTTTTATGTTAAAGTTTCTAGGTGATGAGGTTCTTGATTTCTTATCGCTCGCTAATAACGAAATTTCAAAACCTCTTCAATTTATTCATCCACACCATGACACTTCGGAAGCAATACTTTTTTAATGGGGAATTCTAATTCACTATTCTTCAATCGTGCACCGGGTATAACTCGATTGACGCAATAATCGCAATATCGAAAATAATATAAGTAATCATGTGAGAAAACTAATTCCAAGGAAAAAATTTCCAAGGCACAAAATTGTTCCCATTTTACCCCTACCGACCGCATGGAGTGTGGGTGTTCCATGTGGTCGGTAATATAAGTGAAAAATTGATATACAAATATTAATCACCGAGCGTAGCAAACGTGGGCTCGGTTGTATAACGAACAAACGGTGCATCGTTCGCTTTGTAATAACGACAAAATACCATGCTAAGGTTGTTACTATAATCTAACAAACACTTTGTGTGTTGGTTTCATAATTAATATACTTAATTAATTTAAGATTCATTATGACATACCGAATCACAATATCTAACGTTATAGTTTTCAACCTACAAAAATATAACATACTAACTATAATTATGTTGAAATAAAATAATTATGTTGAATATTTATATCAAATATTAATATAAAAGTAAGGTTTCAACCCAGAACATGCGGTTCAATATATACACCGGCGCATTGTGCGCGCTGCTCGCTTCGATATAACGAACAAAATGTAATAAGCGTTCAAAACATTATCGACCCCATGCTCCAAGCGTTCTAATTTATTTTAAATTATTATCTTATTGTTAAGAATTTTAAATTTTGATCTTAATTTTAAGAAATTTAAATTGATTAATATTTATTTTTCAACTTAATAAAATTAAAAGTTAATTTTTCAATTTTTTAAAATCTTTTATGTTAATGATGTTAATATTAAATTGTATCATGTTAATGTTGAAAATATGAGACGTTAGATCTCATAAATATATGTCCGTTGAACAATTAGATTGTACAACCGATTATTACATTTAAATAATAATAAGTTCAGACATATGTTAATTGTTTGACAATTAATATATTGGTGAACTCGATCGACATTGTGGTTATGATGGTTTAATAGAGTCCGCCATAATCTATATATTAATATGATATTCGGTTAAATATAAATTACTATATTATTGTCGATTGAGCCTAAGAGGTCACACACAACAATCTAAATCAACAATAATTTAATTATAAGTTTCGGGTTTAAATGAAATCAGATAAATAATGGGGTAAGATTCCACTTTCGGAATTCACCCACGGGGTCACAAGCGAACCGATGAAAAGAGGGAGTTCTAGATTCTTCTTTTAGAAGAATTTGTGAATGTTTTTCTTAAGGAGGTGGAAGAAGCCATCACATCTCTTTAAGGGCCTAAAATTAGGGTCAGTTTACATAGTGCCAAGGCGACCAGATGAAATACTTGTACCAATTCTTCCAACTTAGTTGAGAATTCTTCTTCTCCCCTTCATCCTAGTCGACTAAGAGGGTGCCAAACTATTTGGATTTTTCTCGCCTAACCTCATCTACGCTTATCATTTTAAAGAGTTCTAATAAAGCTCACGGAGGGCTTCGTTTCATTCAAGCCAAGCAAAGTACTACTCTTTATAATCTACGTTGATTATTTAGAGTCTCCTATATATTTCTGCATGATCCCCCCGATTTAAAGGTACACACACTGTATGTTATTATTTTTATATTATTCTTAGTATCGGTTTCTGCTTATTGTACTACATCTCGTCGAATGGCTCCTATGTATCGATAAAACCTTAAGACCTACAACATAAATAATAAGAGGAATAAGACATATGACTTGAATCCCTCCTATATGTAATAAGCGCATTAAGAAATTACATGGTCATGAAATTTTGACATCATCTGATTTTGAACCATATGATCAATGGAATTATGCTTGGCAGTAAGTACACCAAATCACCTTTCACCTGCATGACCGGTAGGGCAACACATTTATCAAAATACACCGACGATGCTGACCAATGAATACTCCGCGTAGGAGGTTACTCATACTTATCACTTTCACTATCGACTACAAAAGAGATACGGTTACATTACATCTAATGAAGCTGCAAGAATGAAGCTTTTGAAAAGTTCAAAGAGTTTCGTAAAGAAGTTGAGTACCAACTCAATAAACAACTAAGGTTATCCGATCCGGCTGCAGTGCAGAATACTTAAGTCATGTATTTGAAGCACATCATAAACAAGTGGTGGTATTATATCACAACTCACTGGAACACCTCAAGCAATATAATGGTGTGTCCGAAAGAAGAAATCAAACCTATCGATACGGTCTCTATCCATGATGAGCACATTCGAACCGCCACCGCTTTGGGGATATGCTTACAAACTATCATGCATACACTAAATAAAATGTCCAAAAAAATCAGCTACTATGTATCCACCCGCCTCGTGTCGGCCGCCTGAGGCGGTGAGTCATTACAACCGAACAATTCGTGAGTCACCAAACCGACGGATTTACTCGCTTAAAATACAATTGTTTATCCAAAATGTGATCACAATTAAGTTTCCAAATCAAAATGCTTTTAAAATTTATAATCCATCACCGATATCTAAAACGACAAAACCCATATATATACACAACATATCCCAAAAAATAAAGTAATGCCGGCAAGTGCTACAAATGTATTTATACGTATCAGATCCCGAATACAAACGACAAATTGACAAGGCTAAAGTTTCAAAAGGAAAAATACAACAATCAAAACAGCTTGACAATGACATCAAAATCGATCAGGAGGATCCTCTCGCCACCCGATGCTCACTCTAGCCACTGAACAAAACTTCAAAACGCCTGCTCAATCGCCATCTCAACCTGCACAAATGAAAATGCCGCCCAATGCAAAAAGGCGTAAGCCATGAGGCTTTGTTTTGAAATTTAACACAAAAAAGGAATTTACCATACGGAACGAGTCAATCAATAATATAAATAGTCAAATATGAATAAAATACATATATCCAGGACTACCTAATAAGGTCATACAACATAATTCCAAAGAAAGTCTCAGACATAATACATGAAGATATAATAGAAGGTTTCAAAGAAGCAATAATTCTAGAAAGAAATCAATGTATCTAACAACGACTAAAAACTTCTAGTCATCAAACCTCCTATCTCTATATATCCCCAACACCAAGATACCAACTTCTAATGCCAAGATATACTCAATCCGCTTCCACCTCGCTAGAACGGACTAATCAATAATCACCTCGCACTTATACCGCAAAGATAAGGCCAAAACCGCATTCTATACACAAAGTATAAGGCACACCGCACTTATACACAAAGTATAAGGCACACGCACTCATACACTAAGTATAAGTGCACACCGCCTATACACTAAGGCGCACACCGCACGCTATACCGTAGTATGTGGCCACATCGACAACGCACACAAAGAAAGTGATCAAAAGACTCATACCGCTCTTATAATCAAGTATAAGGCCAACCGCACGCTTATACCGCAGATAGGCCACACCAACAATGCAATACGCAAAGCTTATCAAGAGAGTCATAATTTTATATCAAGTATAAGGCCAAATCAGCACGCTATACCGTAGCATAGGCCAATAGCTGCCACATATCCCCTGCAAAGGAAGCCGAGAGTCACCTAATCCCTACTAATCCTGTGGTCACCCCCGATACTCAAGTCACCTCAAGTCATAGATAACTCTGCAACCATCACCTCTCAATAACCACCACTTACTCCCAAACAATAACCAAGCACACAGCCAAAACATCTCACAATCGTGAAGTCAAACACAACCGCCAACAAGGCCACAGAATCATAAGTGCCGACAAGGCCATTTAAATCATAAGTGCCGACAAGGCCACGTAAATCGAATATAAGTTGGGAGTTCGCTTATTACTTACCTCAAGCAATCTTCAATCACCATAATATAATCACATAATCATATAACAATTACATGTATATCATTCTCACGCATCATAACACAATGACATGTATATATCATTCTCACATAATCATATCATAATAACATGTATACCATTCTCACATAATCTGTCTTTATCAACATGTTCACACAACGAAGGTACGTAAAGTAACAATCTCGCGGAGATAAGTACTCACCTCCTCGCTTAGCTACCGCAAAACCAAGGAAAAACAATCAAGGTAATCTCTTTCCACGATCAACTTAAACAACACCTTAGCAATCAAGACCTACTACTATACCGGCGTTTCTAGAAGATACATAACCAACTCTTAGGGAACTATCTCTAAACAAGTTTCCAATATGACGGATAAACTATCGAATTATAATCCCATCGACACAACCCACCGATTCCCCGCTAAATTCCATCTTATCACTTTCTCATTACAAATCGACTTATAAGTTATTCTAACTAATCACTGGGTCCATAACAACTATATCTCGAAATATCAATTATAACTCAACTTGAATTTACACTTTTTCAACAACATAACAATCTCTTTAATCAATTTTTTAAATCACCAATTTAACATCATAACAACTGGCCAAGGTCCCAATATAACCTCCTACACATTTAAAGTCTTATAAAATATCCACAAAAAAATCAACCGAAACCTAAAAGTCAACTCGACCATAACGTCCTCAAACGATCTCTAAATCACCATCTCTAAATCAATAATTCATCACTCAAATACGCCACGTAACCTATAACCAACTAAGATTCATCATAAAATTCAATCATGGAAAAGTCAACTAAAAGTCAACATTCTCAAAACCCAAGAAATATCTCAAAGACTTGAAATTTTACCTTAACTCAAGAGAATGACGTGGGAGAACAATATTCTACAACCGATCTTCGAAGTTCGAAAGCGACAATCGGTTAGTAAATGGAAAATGAAATTTTTAAGGGGAGTGGGTGAATATTTTGCCATAAGCATTTAAAAGATGATGATGAAGTGTTTGATAATGATGACGTGGAAGATAAGCATGACCAGATATTTAAAACTCGAGTCCCGGCTCGAAGCTGCTAATTTCTCTCGCTTATCGTGACTTAAATCTCCACGAACCCGACATTCCAAAGATAAAATATTCCATGGCAAAAACTACTAAATTATAAATGTAATTCGGCTCAAAATTTTAATAAATAATATTATCATCGAGATTATTTAGGCCATCCTGTCCCAATCACCAATCGAAATTAATTTTTTTTTTTTCATAACTAAGTTATTACACTAAGACCCTTACATTTAGATGTGGTTTGGGAACCGTCCCAAGATAGGTCACATGAGGATTATTTTTGAGAAATGATATTTCATTGGTTATCCGAGAGAAACCATAGGGTATTATTTCTACCTCAAGCATGAAAATAAGATATGAGAAATGTTATTTCATTGGTTATCCGAGAGAAACCATAGAGTATTATTTCTACCTCAAGCATGAAAAATAAGATTTTCTAATAGCACGAGATGGACGTTTTCGAGCAGAATACTTAGCCAAGAGACATACAAGTGAGAATCTTGAAGTTGTTCAAGAATGAGGAAGTCAACGCGAGAACGTGATCGATTCACCACATGAGGTGAGCCTCTTATATAAAAGTGAGTTCAATTTGGATCCACGGAAAAACCGTGATCGAGCCAACTGAAAACACTACACTACCCAAGACGATAGAACTCGCCAAGAACCCGGATAGATGGTATGGGAAGCTTTCTTAATTGAAAAGCAGCCTCTTCGCATGAAGAAGCTATGAAAGAACCGTAAGTCGACGAACGGGCTTCTAACCATGAAATCCGAGATAGATTCAATGTACTTAAATGATGTTTGGACATTGATGGATCTAACCGAAGATGCTAGACCTATCAAGTGCAAATGGGTTTTTAAACGCAAACTAGATAAAGATGGAAATGTCCATGTTTATAAGGCTGGGGATTAGAGTCAGTTTCAAACATATTCAAGGAATTAATTATGATGAAACCTCTCCTCAGCTAGAAGTTTAAATCCAGTCGGATTATCTTAGCCACTTGCTTCATTATGACATGAACCCATGCATGGATGTAAAGATTGCATTCCTCAATGAGAATTCAGAGGAGGACGCGACATGACACAACCTCTCCAGTTTTACATGTCCTAAGGGACTCCAAGCAGTTGTACGCAGTTACAAAGATCCATTTATGGACTTAAGCAAGCATCCGTAGTTTGGAATCTCTCGCTTTTAATGAGTCAATCAAAGAGTTTGGTTTCATTAAGAACGAAGAAGATTCTCAGGTATACACGGTTGTTAAGGAGCAACGATTTATAGTTCTCAGATTTAGATGACATAACATCATAGAAAATGACATACCTATGCTTAAATCATTAAGTCATGGCTAGCGAAATGTTTCTTTATGAAGACATAGGAGAAACCTTAATACATTCTTGGAATTAATATCCATAGAGACGATCTAAAAGGCTTATTGATTAAGCCAAACACTTTATATTGATAAAGTGTCAAAGATTTAAGATGAATAATTCCAAGAAAGCGAAAACCTCCTTACAAGACATTACTATCCGCTTCGATTGTCCTACAAACGAGGGGCCGAAGAGAAAAGAGTGAGTATGCTCCTTATGCATCAACATATGATCCATCATGTATGTTATGTTATGTACACATCCGCACGATCGCATGGAAAGTGTAACAAGTCGTTACTTTCAATCATGTCCATGAAAATCATCGATCGTCAAAGGGCGCCATACTTACGGGCGACTAAAGATATGTTCTTTGTATACGGTGGGGGATAATAAGTTATTAGTAGGGTTACACCGATGCCATTTTTCCAAAATGATAGAGACGATAGTCACCCTAATCGTTATGTATTCCCGCTGAACAAAGGATGCAAAGGTCTTGCGTAAGAGTGCTAAAGCATCAGAGCCGACTGACAATAGAAGTTTGAGGTTCATTGCGCCTTTCCGGCCGCTAAGGAAGCTTACTGATCAAGAAATTTGTAAGTGAACTCGAGAAAATTTGGTATCATGTCCAAAGCTGAGTTATATTACGATAACACCGGAGCAATAGCCTCCGCTATGAACCAAGATCACATCACGCATCCAAGCATACTAAAACGCATTTATATCATGTCCCTAATCGATGTTCACTATCGAATAGAACACCATCGATTAGTATGCTGGATCGCCCATCACGCTTTCCATCAAAAGTGAGAACTTTACTCCATTTAATCACATAGGTATACGTGTGAAATGGTTTCAACCGCGGATATCGAACATTGACCGCCATGAAACGCTAAGGATTGTATATCTATGTCCTAAGAAGTTTCAGAACTTATGTTAAATGGTGATTCTTAGACCTGCGTGACCTCGGTTTCACTTTATAAGAGTATTATACTTTTGATCCCGCTCTAAACTCTTCCGTGAATAGGATTATAAAGACTCAGTTTTATATATTTCCACAAGTATACTTCTTGTGAAATCTTGTACACAAAGATGGAATTCAGACAACCGGATAACTGCCTAGATTTTCAGCCTCGAGAACCTGACGGTGATTTTGTTGGCCAACCTCGATTATACCGAGATCACATCACTTCATACCACCAAGAAAAGTAAGGTAAGAATATATGACACAAATCTTACTATAGGTCGATCATTGAAACGATGACAGGATCACGCCGATGTATTCGACAGGCAATCATTTACAAATAATCGCCCAAGGGCAAGTGGAAAAGTTGGAAATATGAGACGTTGGGGATCACATAAATATATGTATATTGAACAATTAGATCAGATAACCGATTATTACATTTAAATAATAATAAGTTCACATATAAAGCACTGTTGGACAATTAATATATTAGTAACTCGATTGATATTAGGGGTTATGGATGGCTTAATAGAGTCCGCTTCATAATCTATATTAATATGATATTCGGTTAAATAATATATTGCTATTGTCGATCGATCCTGGGCAGGTCACACAACAACGAAATCGAACTATAATTTTAATTATAATTTGGGTTTAAATGAAATCAGAGTGGAAATAATGGGCATGATTCCACTGAATCTCACCCCATGGGCCGCGAACCGATGAAAAGAGGTGGGAGTTCTAGATTCTTATTTTTAGAAGAATTCTAGAATGTTCTTCTTAAGGAGGTGGAAGAGTTTCACCACATCTCTTTAAGGGCCTAAAAATTAGGGCTGTTTATATAAAGGCCATATGATTTGATGAAATCATTTGCACTACCTTTTTTCAACTTTTGAAGTTGAGAATTCTTTCTCTTTCTCCTCTTCATCCTACGACTAGTAGGCGCTAAAATCCATTTTGGATTTTTCCCGCCCAACCTCAAGGCTTTACAGCTTTAATATTTTAAAAGTTCTAGTAAAAGTTCTCACGAGGGGTTCGCTCATACGTCATGCTGATCTGCTCCTAGAGACAATCAACGCCGATCATAGTCTCCTCGTATATCGCTAATGATCCTCGATTTAAAGGTACACACTCGTATGTTATTGTTTTTATATTATTCGTAGTATCCTGGTTTCGATTTATTGTAATTGTTATTTTTAATATCGAAAACCCAACAGTTAATAATGAAAAACTTATTTATGGTAATGTTTACATCTTTCAAATGTCAAGAATATTGTGTTAATAATGTTAAATTCATTTTTATTACATTATTTTTTGTTAATTTTATCATGATTAATTTTATGTTAATATGTACCATAATAATTTTAAATTAATTAAGTAAAATAATTATGTTGAATATTTATGTCAAATATTAATATAAAAAGGTAAGGCTCCAACCCATGGAACATGTTTTCAATATACACACCGGGCATACATAGTGTTTGCTCGTTTGGTATAACGAGCACATATAATGCGCGTTCAAAATATTATCAAGCCCATGCTTCACAAGTTCCAATTTATTTTAAATTATTATTTTAATGTTAAGAATTTTAAATTTTGATCTTATTTTTAATAACTTTAAATTATTTAGTGTTTATCTTTCATCTTAATAATGTTGAGAGTTAATGTTTTAATTTTTTTTTAAATCTTTCATGTTAATGATGTATAAATTTAATTTTACCATGTTAATGGAAAACTTATTCATGATATCATGTTAAACTTATTATTTACATCTTTCAAATGTCAAGAAAATATTGAGTTAATAATTTTAATTTTTTTTTAATTATTATGATTCTTGTTGTGATAATATGTATCAAAATATTGTTAAATTAATTAAGTAAAATAATTTTGTTAAATATTGATGACAAATGTTAATATAAAAAAGTAAGGCTCCAACCCCTGGAACATGTGTTCAATATACACACCCGGCGTACAGAGTATGTACTCGTTTGGCATAACGAGCACATTTAATGCGCGTTCAAAACATTATCGATCTCATGTTCCATGCGTTCCAATTTATTTTAAATTATTATCTTAATGTTATGAATTTTAAATTTTGAACTTAATTTTAAGAATTTTAAATTATTTAATATTTATCTTTCATCGTAATAATATTAATAGTTAATGTGTTAATTTAAAAGAAAATTATGTTAATGATGTTAAATTTTAATTTTATCATGTTAATAATGAAAAACTTATTTATGGTATCATGTTAAACTTATTGTTTACATCTTTCAAATGTCAAGAATATTGTGTTAATAATGTTAAATTTATTTTTATTATGTTATTTTTTTGTTAATTTTTATTATGATTAATTTTGTGTTAATATGTACCATAATATTATTAAATTAATAAAGTAAAATAATTATGTTGAACATTTATGTCAAATATTAATATAAAAAAAGAAGGCTCCACGTGGAACATGTGTTCAATATACATATCGGACATTCAAAGTGTGTTAACAAGTTATGTATATCAGTATATCTGGGTTCAAACGATATCGAACATGCATGCGGTCGATAGCAAATCAGGCTTCCTCTTTGAACCCGTATTCCATGCAGTCGCTAAGGGTAAAATCGAAAAAAAATTTGTGCTTTGAAAATATATACACCCGTCACTACTACAAAACTAATCTTGCATAACGCTTGTTTTAAGGCTTAGATAGCTTTGTATATATAACCACCGCTACTAATGGTTAGATGGCTTAGAAGCGCTATTTAGAAAAGGATGCTAGTATAGCGCTTATGTTATATAGCGCTTTATAAGCACTGTAGAAGTTCGATACTTACATAGCGCATAATAAAATGCTATGATGATCTAACACTTACATAGCGCATATAAAGCACTATAATAAATGATACTAGCATATATAAAGCGCTATTTAACATTAATAACTTAAATATCTCTTTCTATCATTTAATTATATAGCACTTATTTAAGCACAATCTAATATAATTTAGATTTTTTAATGATTTTTCTATTGATTTTTATATAGATTTTATACCTATAATAATCTATGAATATTTTCATTTTCTACTTAATAAAAATTATTTTAACATTATAAGTTAATAAATGCAACATAATATAAAAAAGAACTTCATTCATCAATTAATTCAAACACTAATACATTCAAATCTCAATTAACAAATTCAAAAAACTAACATAATAAATGTAAAAGTAACATTATCAATAATATCATAAAATTCATCGCATAAGGTCATAGCTAATAATGATATAATGAAATCCTTCGTACAAAAGCTTAATCTTCTTCTTCCACTCTATGTAACCCAATTGATCATTTAACAAAATCAGAAAATTGTGTTTAAAATCAAACTTTAGTTCACAAGTAGTATTATAACAACAACAAACAATATAATGTAATATTAGTTCACAAGTAGTATTAAAGCAATAAGTACTATTTATGAATAAAATATTTAAGTGAAAAACTAATGGCAATTTTAATTTCATAACTATAATCCAGTTTACACTACAACTCCCAATTGGAATGATAAAAGTATCTATTAAAAAAGCAACCAGTGAACACCAGATAAATCCATAAAGGTATTATATAATTTGCCTATAGTTATATAAGTTATTTAACGCAATGTCCTATTTAACAGCAACCACTCACCAGAAACATGACAATTGTAAGTATTGTCATTCTCATCAGCAACATACTGATTTGCATCTAGAGGCCAGATATGCATCTGTATATTAAACCACATATGTGATTACTAATTTTATACTATAATATCTATAAGCTCAAAATAGAGAATTTATATGAAGATGAGTTAAATTCAAACAGTTAATACTAATATATAAACAAAATTCATGGATAAGGTTCATTACTAACTATGGCGATCTACGTAGATGCTAGACTCCAGTACTCCACTGAAACAGATCAGTTATCTTGTGTTCGTTCAACTAGTATACAAACACACAGATTTATTGATAAGAGATAATATGTTTAACTTCAACGTTGCATGCAATGATGAATACAAAAGGAATTCTTCAAAGTATTTACAAATAAATATAACTTATAATATTACCTGTTTCTCTGTCATCTACATAAAGGCGGTAGTATAGTACACAATCTCTTTGACATTAATTTCAATAGCCTATAAAAATAATGCAAATGTTACCTAACTTCATACATTCAATTGCATAAACATAGGAAAATGTAAATAAGGTTTAAAACATACCTTCAGAAGCTTCGTGCTGCCCAAAATTCTCAAGAGAAATTCAAATAACTGCATGATTCAATATTCTATTCATATTCCTATGTCACATCTTAAATAATACAAACCATATAACATGTGACCCTGAGCATATATTTCAAATAGCTATAAGGCATGGTAGAGAACAACGGTTTCAACAGAGCCGCATGCATTTTGAAGTATAATAGCAAGTGATAAAAACATACACTATAAGAGCCCATCTAAATGCAGAACAATGGAGAAGTGAAAGCAATCACCTTAATGATAAAAGACTCAAGGCTTCTCTCCACGCCCTCAGAATCATATCTCCTCTCGTAAGCATCTTCAAACGAAGACTCTTCTCATACATCTGCAAGAAAACATTAACTTATTATAGCCAAGAACAGATTTATCCAACTAAGAAATATTACATGTCCACTCTCTGATATATATCACATACTCGTAGAAAAGATAAATACAACTAGTAGCATCCTGTTCAATGCATAATATCAATGAAGAATGAAAACTGGACAAAAATGATAATTTATGATCAGTAGAATTAATTTTCTACAAAAAACACTACACAACTAGGGGCGGATCTAGGTGAATCGAAGTGATGGTTCAAAATATACACTAAAAATTTTCACCGTATTTCATAAGCAAACCAAGAATTCAAACGAAGAATAATATATTTGGATGAACATTTAATAAGAAAACGAAACGAAGTATTATAAAAGTTGTTGAAGAAATAATATTTAGAAGATAAACAATTTCATAATAATAAAATGAAGTCATATAAATTTATAAATAACAAAAAGTTGAGAGCTTTTGAGCAACAAAAGAGAGCTTAAAAGTTAAAAATTTAAATTGCCAGAGTTTGAACCATTGCTCTTTGTATTTAAGCCATGATTTAAATTCTTAATGAGTAATTTGCGATTTTGGTAGTTCGTGAACAATGGTGAACAATGTCACCTCCGCCTAACACAACCCACAATGAACTCTGAACCGCCACCAAGAGGGAGAACCCAAATAAATAACGAACCTAGATTAAAGAAATTCACAGAAAATCAAGATTGAATGCATTGACAATATACAGCTTAATTGATGAAAATAGCTAAACGGGTATCTACAATATCAATCAAGAGAAGAAGTAGCAAAACAACTAACAAAATAAAATAAACAAACACACAAATATCCCAAAATTAATGTCATTCTCATAAAATAAAACACACAGAAGCAAATATACAACAAAATTGAGAATGAAAACTATAATCAACGAATTACTAACAATAAATTGAGAATGAAAACTAACACTTGAAAAGGAAACTTACACTTATTGTTCTCTGATGTTGCCATATAGATTGGGTGGGGGAATCGATGTGGAGTGGGGAGGAGGGAGTAGTATTAATTTGATTTGGGTGGGGGCTAGCTTCGTGCAGGTAACTATATCTGTGCTTTTTTAGTGAAATGATAATTTTGTCGCCCAATGAAACTTACCAAGCTATTGCAACTGCGAATAGGAGGCGAAATAATCGTTTCGCACAGCAGCATTGTTGGTTGCGTGTATAACAGCTCAACGCTTTGAGCCTTGTTAGGAGGTATACTTACTGGGGTGGGGTTCTGCTTTCATTCTTTTTAGGAATAATATTTACACATTTTTAACTTAAAATTCTTAAGTTAATTTTTTCTCTTAACCAAATCAAAACTGAGAAAGTTTAAATTTATATACTTTTTATTCCATAATTTTTTCATATCTCACTTATCACTCCAAAATTACACATTGTTTATTTCGAAAAAGTTAAAGTTACGATTATTATTATTAGTAGTAGCATTATTATTATTATTATTATTATTGTTATTTCTATTATTATTATTATTATTACTACTACACCGATTTTTTTTGTGCTAGATTCTTAGAGATATCAATTGGGCGGGATTTATTTTTGATGTATTCACTTCAATAGAGCTTATAGTGAATAAGCGTCATTTGAAAGTTACCTTATATACCACTTTTTAAGAGGTATCTAATAATTAATTATTTTCAATAATTTTCTTCGTAAAACTTTTTTTGCAATAACGCTCGTTAAAGCGCTATCTAATAATTAATTATTTACAACGATTTTCTTACGTAACACTTTTTACAATAGCGCTCTTGTGGCTGTATTTTAAAACTCATTAGATAGCGCTCCTTTTTTCAGCTGTCTAACCTATTTTTCTTTTCTTTATTAACTTTTTTTAATTGGATTAATATGCGTATGTAAAAGATGCATTTATGAAAAAAGCGCTATTTAAACACTGTTATCTAAGCTACAATCTGCAGTAGTGCGTAATCACAACATAAATTTCGTTGTAACCATAAAATTGACATTTTAATTTGCAACATGTTAAACATGAAATATAATCCGTCAACGTCTCGGAAAGTCTAAACATGAAACATGAATGAATTTCAAATTGTATTTTTATATATTTTCAAGAATTTCCTAGTACAAACAAAACTTTCTCACTATGCATACACATTTTAAAGCGCTATATATTATTATTACAGAGATAAACGAGCTTTCACATATTCTTAACCGATATATCTTCTCAATTAAATAAAATTTTAGTGGATTATTCAATCTAACTTTTAGTTAGAAATCAGTACACGGTTGTTTGACTTGATTTAAATTTAGGATTCATAATGTACCATCATCTAAAGAAAATGTAAGGTGTATTTTTGGTGATTAGAGATTGGAAAATGTAGTGACCTGATAAATTGTCGATTATTGAAGAATAGATGTACTATTATAAAAAGTAGTTGAATCTCACTCAAAAAATCACTTACACGTCACATAAAAACACCGTAATTAAATGCAACGTTCGCCGTCTAAGTACTTGAAGGCAGGCTGGCGCCATCTAAGTCCCTAATTGAATGTGCCGTCAAGTAAAAAAATCAAAAAAAAAATATTTTATATTTATTAATACAAAATAATGTAAAATATAAATAGGTTATATCTTAAAAATTCATACCAATTGAAATATTTATTATTCATATTCATCTCTTACAATTACAATTTATAACAAAAAATATTAAATTTTACATTAAAAAATAATGCTATAAAATAAAATTACTAGAAAAATAACATATTCATTTACATCCATATCCGTTATTATTCTTCATTCACAATGCATAGCAGTAAATTAGGTTCCATTTCTTATAGAGATCTTTTATTTTTCATATTCCTGCACACAATAAATATGAAAAAAAATTGAATTTTAAAAGGAATTATTAAAAGATGGTACATTAAAAATATTATAATTTACTACTAGTATTATATACTATATTATTAAAGTAAGAAATAGTCACCTGGTGATCACTGATGATCAATAATGTCTCAAGTATTTAAAACTCCATGGAAATGTCATGACGATTATTTAATAACGTCACATAGTCGTTGACTTATTAAGACATGTTGATTTTCATTATTCTATCCAGATTATTTCATGGCAATGATGAGTTTAAAATTTCAAAGTCTTCAAAACTACTACATATATTTCTTCTTACATGGCACGACGTGGCTACCACGTTTATCTACTAAGAACATGCAATGAAGATCATAGATTAATCGTACATATATACTCATATTGATCATGAAATACTCATCAACTAAAAAGATACTAATTCCATCTTCATTTGACTAGAAAATTTGACTTGTAATCACTTGATGAAATTTAATTTTAATCTTAAATTATTCTTATTTAGATATAATGATTTTTTTTAGTGTTCAAAAGGTTGACATTTGAATGTTTGAAATGTCGTACCCATGAATCTTTGAGTTTATCAAAGGTGGGCTGCTTCTGATAAATGAAGAAATATGAATATCGATAATATTTTTAATTTCAATCGATTATTTTTCTTCATATAAAAATTAATAGTAATAATAATCAAATATTATTGAATGAGCGTATTTAATAAATAAAATTGCATCTGAAGAAATTGTCACGGATGATGAATCGCAATTCAATAATGAATAAAGACACAGGTAAAGGCGAAAATAGGAATGAAGCGGATTGAATAAAATGATAGAGGTTGAGGTTGTAAGTGTAACGACGTAAATTCGGCCTTGCGAGGTTAAGGTCGTCAACTGACACATGCAAGGAGTCACCCGATCGATGGATAACAACATAAAAAGACTTCATTTGACATTAATAATAATAAAATACACTTTTGTCCATCGTGGTGAACTAACAACATACAATAAAACAACATAATACAAATCCACCATACTTATACAACCCAAAGATACACGAAAGAATAAAATCTGACATAGGGAAAGTATGAAAAGCCAGACCCCTCAATGAAATACAATACACAAGTCTAACGATATACAAATGGAAGCAACAAAAGAGAAATGGTAGTGAGGAATTCCTATGCCGCGCCACCATCTGATCTTGATCTGCGGCCTATCGATGCGACTTCTCAATGACCTCAGCGATCAACCTCTTAGAACCTAGGCATAAAAGCATGCCATAGAGAATAGAATTAAATATTAAAAATTTGAGTGAATACAAATACCCTGAGACTTGATCCCCATATATACATATTCATACTTATATAAAATAACGTATGTATACATCAACGAGGCCACCGCGATAAATAGCAGTCCACAAACTCACATAGAATCCTGCTTATGATGTTACATAATACTATACGCAGGCTTATAATCATACTTAGCATATTCATTCAGGAAGCTTGATTCGGCACACAAAGGCATCAAATGAGGAATCCGCCTCAAATAATACACATTGGGAATCCACCTCACATAATACACCACGTAGGGAATCCACCTCCAAATAATACCTTGTAGGAATCCACGTCGAATAATACACATATGAATCCATCTCCAAATAATACACATATGAGGAATCACCTCCACGCTTAATCGGATGAGGCCTCACTCCAATCCTCGACCGGTACACCCGCCAGTATGCATATCGCACGAACCTCCCGAATCACGGGCTACCCACACGATATACACCACACAGCCTCCCGGTCGGTCACCGCGCTCCATGAAAGTAACACACAAAGCAATCAAACACCACTTGTCAATGTGCTGACCATTGCTGATCCTACAAAATCTCATAACATGAATCATATTCCACCATTATCCATGATATAAATCATAATCACACTAATATCGCATGATATGAATCATAATCTCAATTATCTCGTAATATAACCCAAAATCTCAATTATTTCATCATATGAATCATAAATCGAAAGTTTACATAGTATCGATCATAATCACCGCAGTGCACATATCGAATAATCCCAGATATCACACGTAATATATCTGACACAATATATATGAAAGGTCCCGTCATGAGATTTGTACTCACCTCAGACAGCGATAATAATGACTGGCGATTATCGTCTTGGGCTCAGAACATTTCACACAGTGAGGAAATTATACATTATAACATATTTTGTAAGAATAACCTCTTTTAGCATCTATATTAACCCGAGTGTTATACGCGTCTCACGATTCAAATTCTGACCTTAGCAATCTATCACATCCCCAGATTGGTATACACTTTTAATATTCAACATAACTACATTCTAATCGCCAACTTAAGTAAAATCTCGATATTCGGTCATGTATATTACCCCAACAATAACACTTTAGCACATTCTAATCAATCCAGCAATCGATTGACAACTAATTAATCCATTAAATACAACCTCCCGATTCAAGCTAAATGCTATCTGAACTTTCCCAAACTTTCTCAACCCAATCTCTCCTATCCATATCAAACCAATAATTCTATATCCAAAACAACTATATTAAAGTTCTCACAACCTCGTATTCTGATTTAAAGTTAATTTAAGAAAATCGATAAAAGTCAACCCTCGACTTACACCGCTTTCTAAGCCCAATAATCACTCAAAAATCACCCATTTAATCCTATACGATACTCGAGATAACATTTCTATGCCATAATAAATTCAAGATCTAAAGTCAGCAAAAATCCATAAAAAGTCTTCTTCAAAACTCAAGAAATATCTCAAAAGATTTGATTTTTTCTTACACAGATATGATGAGGATGATGAGGAGAAGCAAATCCACCACTTTGATCTTGAGTTTAGCGACAATCGATATGAAAATGGAAAGAAATTTTGAGGGAATCAGAATTACCGGCCCAGATAGGGGAAAGAAGGTTTTGGATGAGGATGGAGATAGTGGTGGTAGGTGGGATATTTAGAGGAAGAAATTTAAAGTTAGTTTGGTTTAGATTCAATTTTCACATTCAGCTTAAATGCAATGACGATTTCAATTTGTGTTATTCAAAGGCATATATTCTCTTTCAAATACCGTACTCGTTCGATATATGATGTTATTCCAAAATTATTTATACTATCTCGGTCCCACCTGGCCCAGAAATATCTGTGGCCAAATGGATTTGTTGAATTCTCCTTTACTCAGCCCCGAAATTTTTAATTTCATAGAAATCTTCCGCAGAAACATATAATATCTTATAATAATTGTAAGACGGCTTATTTCGGTAAAGGTAATGGATAATTGAGTGTAGAAGAATCACAGAGGGCGGAGACAAAGCCCAATTATATTTCGATAAATTTTAAAGGTCTGACTTTTTAATGCGCTTGAAATGCAATCTTTCACCGAAGCTATAAAATCTGACGACCCGCGTGTGTTGCCCACGCAGCGCCTTAGGCGGCTTTTATATTACTATGGATTAAAAATTATACAAGTAAATTATTGATCCGAAAAATGGATCCGCTTTTTTATTTTATGGAAAAAATCCTCCCAATTAAACCCGGGATAGTTAGATGGAGTAAATGTAATTTTACAATCCCTTTGGCCAGAAATTTACTTAATGAGTTAATGAAGACCTTTGGCTTCATTTTAGTTTCTTGTTTTATATACTTCATTCATAGTGGAGCACAAGGAGATGAGCTAAATGCAATGAGAAGAGGCATGCATGTGCTTCTTGGTGACCAAACTTCACCTAATTCTTGGTACTAATTGTTAATTGAGATTTTGGTTGGGATTCCCTTTTCTTGGACAACCTAAATATTGTCTATGTGGTGCCATTTATTCAATTAGATATAAGTTAATGGGACCACTTTTGATTCTTGATTCAACAATATGGACAACTCGAAATTTTTGTTTTGTTTTCAAGTTGTCAAGGTCAATGGTGAAGAGTGAACATCATGGAAATTGAGAACGGATAATTGACATACAAAATACAACTCGACAAATACTATTGAATTGATAGTTAGGCTTATAAATGGGCCTTACTCCGATTGAATTGTAGATCCAGCAAGATGGCAATCAAAGTGAACAACGTAAACCCATTGGTACTCCTCTATTGCAAAAAGATCATCCGATTTATTTTGCAATGATAAAATCAATAAACTTTATAAATATACCAACCTAGTCCTTGCCAAAATCTCAAATATAATCCAAATCCTACTGGTAATACAACCATAATAATCTATCAAAACCACATTGAATTGCATTAAACCGTACCAATGGTCATCCTACCCACAAGTAGATCTGAACGGGTTAAGACCCTCTCCAATTATCATCCATCCAAATACGTAAAATGAAGGAAATTGATATATTACAAAAATGATACTTTATTGATCAATAATTATAAATACTTGTAATTGAAATTTGAATGGACGAAATTAAAACTGGAGGGAATTAAATAAGTCATGGGTGATCCCCCTCTTAACTATTATATGGGCTTTCAAAATCAGCCCAAATTAACCCTACTATACTCATCATCTTTGATAACTATCAAATTGAGCTAAATCAAACAATCACTTTCAATTTAAAATTATCTAATTGACTTTATAATTTGTAACTAATCTCACCCTTTTTTTTTTGGAATATTATTATTTTTTCCACTTTTGATTATTCAGTTTTAAATTGTTCCAATATACTTATATATGCACATCTCAAAAAGATTGTCAAGTTTTGAGTTTATTAGACTTTTTAAATTTTGAATTGTTATAATATTTGTTGAAAAATATATCAAAATATGTGTCTCAGTTAAGACTTTGAAGGATGTTAATTTTTAAAATCCAATTGGTTAATGATTAAAAAGATGAAGTTTTTAGGAAAAAATGAGCTGAATTTATCTGCAAATCCCAGTAAAGTTGGAATTTTTAATTAAATTGTTGTAGAATTTATTAATGTTAATTATTTTGGCTAATTATGATATATATATATATTGTATATGATTAACTGATTATTTTGTGATTTTGCAGGAAAAGGTGTGAACGTTATATTAGAAATGGCATTTTATAAACAAAGAGAATTTATGTTCTGTGAAATATGTGGAACAATGCTATCTTTTGATTCACCGAAGTATGCTAAGTGCCCTTCATGCAAATTTAAGAAACGCACTAAAGGTTTGATATGATTATTTGAACTTTCTTTATTGTTTTTAGTTGCTTTCTAGTACTACCTTCTTTTCTTTTTCGTGTCAAAATTTGATCATCGATTAATTTTTTTAGTTGTAGTATGTAAGATTATAAGAAAATAATATTATGAAAATATTTTAAAGACGTATTTAATTATATCAAATTTATAAACCAATAAACCAGTCTAGTGGACACATATATTACTTATTTAATGATGAAGTTTCGGCCAAATTTATATTTTTTAGAATAATCAATAAACGTAATTGATTGTCAAGTATTGATACGGAAAAAAGTGGCAATTAAAATGGATTGGAATGAGTATTGAGTTTGTTAAATAATTCTTCAGCTTGTTATATTTTGTACAAGGTTCTTGATTCACTAATTCTTTCCATTAATTTGATTTTATTAAAGATATTGTTGGGAAAGAGATATGTTATAAAATTAGTTCTGAGGTAATATGACTGTTACCCGTGTCTTATGGACTGAAATTGTTTCCGGTCTTAATATGGCTGATGATTCATTGCAATAAGAGAAAGTTCAAATAAGTTGCTTATTGCAATGAATATCAGCCATATATTATGTTGCATAGTATATGCTTATTACAACTTATTGCAATGAATATCAGCCATATATTATGTTACTCTCTTATCCCTATTGGGGCTGAGAAAGTTTAAGCCTTGAAGAGAGATTATATTAGTTCTGAGGTAAATTGTTTCCGGTCTTATGTTGCATAGTATATGCTGATATTCATTGCAATAAGTTGTATGACAGTAGAAAATTAAGTCCCCTAATTGGATCACTGAATTAAGGATAAACAGAAACTGGGATCTATGAAATTGTCATTTTGACCTGGGATATATGAAATTGTCATTGTGGTACAGGCATAAAACCTCATTGCAGTGATCTCATTTTTATGTAGCGGAATCCCAGTAGAATTTTTTAAGAAATGGTCTTTCAGGCCTTACTGTTATGTGTGGTAGGGTAGTCTATGCTATCATATTAAAGATTTATGAAATTCTAATGCCAAATAATTTGTAATCATTCTTTTGAAAATCCCAATTCAATATATCGGCAGAACTTCAAGATGTTGTGTATAATTAGTTGTCTTTGATGAGGTATTGAGATGTGACTATGATGACTTATCTCTAAATGTTACACATTGAGTTGAAGCGATCATTGCTTCACCTGTTTTGAGTATATTTTCCATTCCTCTTTTTGGTTCACATTATCATGATTGTTCATTTGTACATCAAATGTTTTTTCTGCCACTTGTTTTTGTAGGGCATTAGAAGGGAGTTGGGAACATCTACTTTGGATGATTTTGAGGAAGAAAAGGAACTAAAACAAATGGTAATTAGTATCACCATGTCCATAGTTTGCAATGCATTTTTTTGCCGTGATAGACTGATGTATTTCTCCTTTGATGTTAATGATAGGATTATAACGCCAAATGCAAATCATGTCAACACTTGGGCATGTCTTATGTTGCAAGACAGGTAATGTTGCTTGCATATGTTCGTTTGGTTAGTTTTTTCTATAAACTCATCCTTGTATGTTTTGATAGAAGTGTATTCTTATTTATTTCCTCCAGATTAGATCCGCAGACGAAGGGCAAACTATCTTCTATACATGCCCAGTCTGTGCCAATAAGCAAACGGAGAATTCATAATGCCGTACGAGATATGTATTTGGAAATTCTCGTTCTCTTAAGCTCTTCTCCGTATACGGTTCTATTTGTTTTTGTTTCAAACTTATAGTACAAAATAGTTTGGTACCAGTCAAATTTGGCGTTGTGGACCGAACCTTTTCTTGAGTAGTTTGTTCAAGTTTGATGATGAAGAAGAGGCTGTCCTTTTTGGGAGAGTAACATTCAGAAGTTGTAATATCAGTTTATTAGTTGACATTAGTCTTTGACCACAAAATGTCTACATTAAATTAGGTAGGTTGTGTATAGTTTTCCTAATCCCCTTGTGGGTAGAAATACAACCTGCATAAGATATTTTTCAATTCCTTCAAGTGCCAAATTACAGATTAGTTTAATATCAATGATTGTTTGTTTAGAAATTCCCTTGATAAAACTATTAAAATTACAACATAATTCATGAGGGACGGCAAGGAAAACAGATGAAGCATTTAATGGAACCTGAGATGAAGCATTCCAAATTTCCAATGTATGATGAGTTCACTAATCATACATAGAAAACAGATGGTATTTCATGAAAAATTATGCAACTGCAAAAATTAGGCATAGGAATAGAATACAAACAAGCAGCCATACAACAGAAAAGAGAAGCACTAGCCAACTATGAACATCAACAGATCGAAGAACATCTGATTCCCATCTGTTTATTTTCATTTTCCTAGCTAGTAAGATCTTCAACTTCACTAAATCAAAATGAAATCATGGGAGAAATCGGGCAAGGGCAAGCTGCATGGTGGGGGTGAAATTGTAAATGTTTCATCATGGTGCCTCCCTTTCTTAAACTGTTGGAACTAAACTTTGCTTTCCTTTGAGTCTGAGATTTATCATTGGTTTTGCAGTTGTTTGGAGAATAGCAGATGTCTCTATTTTCAGAGAAACTACCATTCTTTTTAGGGAAAAATGCAGGTGGTTTTCTTGTAAACAATTTGGTGGGTAAGAATGATTGAAAAAAGGATGTGGAGTTTGCAAATTTCCTGCCTGGAATTTTGGTTGAAAGTAGTGTTTTCAGGTGGTCTTGAATTGAAAGAGTGGTGTTTTGTATAATGTAATGTATTCATTGAATTTCTGATGTGGGATTTGTTTAGAGCAATTTTCTGGTTCTGTGATGAATGTAACATAACTGCCTCCATCTATGATATCTAAGAATTTATAGCTTCAAACAGATCAAGAATCTATGTTTCATAAGTGAATGCAAATTAGCAAAGCTTTTAGGTTTTAAGGTATAACAAGCTATCAATGGCATAGTCCCGCCTGTGTGAATTTGTTATTCAACAATTATTTTTATATTATTTTTTGTATAATTGATATAATATTATTAAAATTATATAACTTATTAAGGGAAGAAAATGAAAAAGAAAATAATTGAGTAGATTAATCCCATAATTATTATAGAAAGGTTTTTGAGAAACTACTTGAAACATAACCGCATAGACTGACAACCTGCTTTTCAGTGACAATATGTAATGTTTTTGAGTATTATTTAGATCATGGAATTTGATTTTCACTCATTTAATAACCGCTAATTCCCCATTCCCATATTATATATGAGATAGATAATAGTACACATATAAAGAGAATATACCAACTGCTAATTATATAATATCTATACATCATAGTTGTTCGTCTCTGATAACGTTTGATCATACATATTTAAAATAGAGCCATTTAATTATTAATGAATAAAAGTTGGTTATTTTTTATAATCATTTGTTAAAAGCGACCTTTGACTGTGGATCAGGGCCCACGTATACGGCTGTATTCTCATTTTAGAGGGGTAATTTAAAGTAAAAGCAATCTGGCTGTCGCGCCGTGCTTAAGATTTCTTGAGGAGGTATAGAGTGCTTGAGGAATTCGAGTTATACTTAGGAGGTGAAAACAAGTTGTCTGTCAATTATGATCCTCTAGCCTCATGTATTGTTTTATAGTCGTATAAATCAGTATGGTGACAATTCTTTGTGCGTAAAAGTGTACATATATTAAGTATGAATCTTACTAACCACCATAAGTTCCACATTTACTTCATCAGTTTCTTCATTTCTAAGATTTTCGATTTCACTCCTAAGGAGCGTCCATGCCTATGTCCAATAAATGATGTACAAAGTACGGCAGGGGACTCCACGATTAGAGAATGATCGTTTTAATAAATGATGTACAAAGTATCTTATAATTATATAAATGAATATCCAATTTGGAGGTTCAAATTATCTAAGACCAAACTCAAGACTCCCCAGCGAACCTCGAGCGCTTGAATCAAACCTTAAACCCTCCAACCATTCAAAAATAATCAAACTTAGATTTTTTTCCGATTCGTTCGAAACTCCAGTTGAATAAAACTTTCGAATTGTTACAATCGAACCGAACATAACCAAACCCTACAAAATTCGAAAAAGTTCAGCTCATTTACTTATAGTGTTCGAAAAGGTTGATCGATTTGGGATCTATATTCGGACTCGAATTTGTTCCGAACCGAGCTCATGAGCACACGCGTCTTTGTTTGTTGTCACCATCAGGCATCAGCACCCAATTCTGAACTAACATTTGACCAACAAACCATTAATAAAATCGAAAACCAAATTTTGAAAAGTCAACAACTATTTCAAACCCTAAAAACTAATTACCCAAATTATATTTCATTCTTTTTTCTTCAAATATCAGCAATTTTCACAAAAAAGTTGGAATCTTTTAGAGTTAATTTCTTTTGAATTGAATACAAGAGGTAATTTATATATTTGGGTTTGTTAATTATTGTGATTAATCATTATATCTGAAATAAATTAGGATGCTAATTGTTTATTCAAATTTTCATTTTTGTTTCTTTATTAATTACTATAATCTTGCAAGAATTTTTTTTGGGGTATTTTTTTGTTGATGTTAATTGTTTATTGAAATTTTTATTTATATTGCTGCTTTAATGACTATAATCTTGCAAGAATGTTTTTTTTTTGGTTGTTTTTTGGTTGTTGGTGTTGTTGTTTTAATTAATATTTCATTTTTTCATATGCAAAATTAGCAATTTCGAGAAAAAAAAAAATTGAATCTTTTGGAGCTAGATTCTATAGAATAGAATACAAAGGTAATAAAGTTAACACCTTTAGATATTTGGGATTGTTAAAATATGCATGTTCATGATTTATATGTGTGTGCACCTTTGAATTGATTTTGAGGAAGTTTTTTTTTCTAGGGTTTTGAGATTTGGGATATCTTATTTTATTGAATAGAATATGAAAATTTGATTGGAATGAATATATATTATGGTTTTTGTTATTGAATTTTAATTATGAATGAAAAAATTATTTATTATTTGTTGTAAGTTTTTTATTCATTTTCTTATGGTATTGAGTCGTGGGAGTCATTTTCTGTTTGTGTTTCCTCTAAATGAAATGGTCTGCTTGAATGGTTTAGTGATATTTAATTCTAGTTTCTAATTAAGGGTTTTTTGTGTGTTTTCAGTTGATGTACTTGTTATGTAGTCTTGTTTTAATGTCTTCCTTTCTTATGGTAAGAACTAATTCCATGGCGTGCGCTCGTGCGCCCGGCGAACGCACGCCATGCGCTCGTTCTTTTTAGGTTTTTGTAATATCAATTTCAGGATTGGTAGCACTGCCATCTGGCAAATTTATTAGGAAAGTCATATTTACAGAGATAAAATTATATTTTGTAAAATCTTTTTACCTTTATTGTTTGGATATTGTACGTCAATAACCCTTTGTTTAATACTTTTCCTTTAAGGTAGTCAATTCTGTTCCTGAGGCCGTCTTTTGTCAAACCCTTAGATATATGTCCGGATTTAGTATGATACGTATCTGGCCATATGAAAGATCTTTTTTCACTTCACGTCATAAAAGATGCCCACCTATGCTATGTTCGGATGCAGGTTATTTAGTCTGTGTAAGGGCCATGCATAATTGATTTACGATTCTCTTTTACATTGGCTTCAGAAGTAGAACATGGAAGAAAACAAGCAAAATAGGAGTCAGTGCTTATCTTATCATGGTTAACATCAATTTGGGGACACATACTTGTGTAAATTTGGGTTTGTTTTTCAATATTTCTTATGGTACCTCCACATAATAAAATTATGTTTAACTGTCATTTTTACATCTAACTTTCTGCACTCAGTAGCAAAGGGTTAATATATTATTGAGCTCTTAGTGTAGTACATGCGGTTGGATAGCTCGGCCAAACTTCATGTATATATTTGTTTTGTTGTTCCAGTTACGCGTGTTAATTGCTCACTTGAATACATGTTTCACTATTAAAACTATTCATCTGGTTTCCGTCCTATGTCTGCATCTATGTTATGCTTGTTAATTTGATATTCAATTTATTCATTAACATTTAACTGTATATATGTAGGATATATCTGCTCAAAGCTGTGCTGTATGTCTCCAGAGAGAGAGAATAGATGTCATATATGGTGCGGACTGCAGACTCCTATAGATTTTATCCTGTAAGAAGAGAATAATGTCATAGCACTTGGAGAACATTACTTAAGTTGGAAGTCTTAACTTATTGAGCACCATGGCACTAGAGGACTTCTTCACTTTGAATGAGATGAATGATGGGCTTTCTGTGCCTGACAGGGTAAAGGAGCTTGTAGGTTTGATGCAGAAAAAATCAGATTGTGTTAGCAATAATATTAGTGATACAACACGACAGTGGTCTGCAGTTGGTAGTGCTATAGCTGGCACTGAGAATAAAGAGTGTCTTCTTCTTTTTGTCCAGTTAGATGGGCTTATTTACATGAACAGGTGGTTGAAGGATGCTTCAGACTTGGGGAGTAAAACAAGTGATAGCAGTCTGGAAGACACCATCATTAATTTACTGAGAGCGGTTTCAAGAATTGTAGCTGATAATAATGATAAGTTGGTTACGTCTGAAGTCTGGATGACTGTAAAATACCTTCTTGGTCACACCAATCCCAAGGTACGTGATATGGCTAACTCTCTCTTGGAGATGCAGAGCAAAGAGAAACCAAGAGACGTAGTTATGAAAGGAGAAGATATTGCCATGACAGAAAACACGGAGAGAGGAATTTCTGAACTACATTCGATTGAAAACTTCAACTTGGTGCCTTCCAATGGAGACATTGATACTTCTCAGGGAATTTTGACTTCAGAGTTTCGACAGGAAACAGCTGAGGATGATCTATTGTCTACTGCATGTGAGTATTTAAAAGATGAAGAGATTAATAAAACATCCTTAGATGGTGCTATCTCCAATGAAGATATACCATATTCTGCTGACGATAATTCTTTCCCAGAGCCTGTGAATGACAATCTTGATAAATTGGAACCTCCCATTTCTTGTTCAGATGAAGCTCCCTCTGCGGAAGCTTGTGGTGTAGTGGGCCCGAAACAAGGTATCCAGAAAGAGGAGATTAATGGTTTTGAGTTGGATCCAATAGGAACTGAGAAGTCGGCCGTGAAAATTGTTAGATCTCCTCAGATTCATGACAAAGAAAAAGACCCAAAAGCAACTCCAAGTACGAATGATATGGGAACTTTTCGCTCTGTGACAAAGCCCTGTGACATAAAAGATGATAATGCTGAAGAAAAAGATACTGGTGGCGAGCTTTCTGATTTTCTGAAAACTGATGCATCAGAGGATGACAAGAAGATGAATGATAAATCATCAGGTTATGACAGAAGCATCATGGCGTTCAGAATGAAAAGTGGTGGCAAACACGACAGTAACATGTTAGTGGTGTCTAATACCAGTGGGCTTAAGCCTGAAAAGGATTCAGGAAGATTATTTCAGAGAACAGGGAACATTGAAGTTGTTGAGGGGCATATCAACAGTAAGGTTGAGGGTTATTTGACCAATGACTGTAACTTTTCAAAGCAGAAAAATCGTAGAAAAGATCACAGTATTGAGACAAAGTCCGATTTTGATCTGGATTATGGCATCGCAGACCCACTTGAACTTGCTCGGCTGGTTGCTATTGAAGTAGAGAGAGAGGTTGAAGATTGCAGAGAACTGAGCTGCAGCTCCTCCGACAAAAAGATGAGTAGTAGAGTGCAGCGGCCAGAGAGCTCCCATTCTGCTACCGGAGAGCAGTCTCAAGCTGAGAGCTCGGCTGCTGAGGTGTCGAGTCAACCTGACCTCTCCATAGATTCGCCAAGCAGGGATGACCATGTCACTAGTGCACAGAGCATGGATCCTCTCTCACAAGAGGCTAGGTCCCCTCAGGTCACTGAGGCAGCTGATGTAATTGGAGCCAGCACAGATGGAGGCCTTTGTCACTTTGATCTGAATCAAGATGTCTGTTCAGAGGATGTGCAACACCAGGGAGATACAACTTCACCTCCTATCTCTGTTGTTTCTACTACTAGAGAAGCAGGTCCTTCAATGCATGTGGGTCCTTTTCAGTTTGAGGGGGCTCTAGGGTTGGAAGGATCTGCAGCAACCAGTGTTTTCATGCCAGCATCTCCTCTCAGAGTTCCTGAATGCATTTCAGCTGGTGGGAGCAATAGTAGTTCAAAGGAAAACCCTAGCCTCTTAAACATCGACCTGAATGCAGCTGAAATTGGAGATGATAAGCAAATCCCTGTATCTTTCCAACATGCTTCTTTGGAATCTTCAGCAGTGGCTAGTTCAAAAAGATCAGAGAGGTTAGAGTTTGATCTTAACCAGATAAGCAATGATGGTGCTCCACTAGATCTGCAGCCAGAGCTGGATCTATTCCATCAGAGAAGTGGCCATCACAATCAATCTTCTTCATCATCATCATCTTCCAAACAGTCTTCGTTAAGAAATTTTGATCTCAATGACCAACCAAAAGTGGCCAATGGTTTGTCAAGCGGTCACTTCTATCCTAACCCATCTCAAAGTTTATTTGCCTCTGGAACTCTAAAATCAGATGATTCTGTAATATCGATTATGGGTATGAGAGTGGAAGTTAATTGCAAAGATTCTTCTAGTAAACCTGTTCCATTGTCAAATGGGAGAATTCCAGAGCACACAATTGGTTTTAATTTGGAGAGACCTGGAAGTCTTTTGGCTATGGGGCCTCCAGCATCATATCCCCATCCTCATATATTTGCTCTCAACGGCTTACCACCTGGATCTTCTATTGCGTTCCCCTCTCCAATCTACGGTTCTGGCGGTGCTATTCCCTATATGGTCGACTCCAGGGGATCACCACTTGTCCCTCAATTCATGACTTCTTCAGCCAATTCAACTTCTTTCCTGCAGGCACCTCATCTATTTAGCATGCCCGGTGCTAATGGTGTTGGGCTTTCTAGAGATAATTTTGATCTAAATTCAGGTATGTATCCAGAGGGAAGTGGTCTCGAACTTGGAGGTTTTAGACAACTCTTTAATCCTCAGCCAAGGCCTTTTGTTGAGCACTTGAAGGCGAACTCACAGCCCTCCACAAGCTCAGACACCGGAGTTGGTGGGAAGCGAAAAGAACCTGAGAGTGTGTGGGAGTCATACCCCTTCAAACATCAACAACCATGGAGATAGAGCTGATACACACATCCGTCGACTCCATCATCAGGTTAGGACTAAGGAACATGAGGACTATTGCAGTAGGTGGCCCCAAATTATACATTATGATAGCTTCACTAAGAGAAAAAGTATATTGACCGAATAATGATGGAAATTATATGGATGTAACAATACATTTGAGATTACTTGCTCAAAGAAAGAACAGGTTTTCTTTTTTCCATAACATGGTTTAGTTTATCTTAAGGTTATACATTTCATGGCATGCCTTTGTACCATGGAAGGCATGCTAGATGTGGACCTCATCTCATTCTTATATGTAATGAAAGTTAGATGGTTGATTTTCTTTTATATGCCTGAATGCTGTTCTTGTTTCATAAAAGTGATAGTCGCGAGACTTATTGAAATCGTCGGGGTAATGATTTTACCACCTCATTTGTTAATAATGATACTTGATTCTAGATTTATAATATTGAAGAAATGAAGTGTCATTGTAATTTTAAAATTAATAGATAGTCGTCTCATTTCATGTTGGAACTTTTCGTAAACAGTCTCATTGTTATCAATATATCCCTATAAGAAAAATTTACGAACGGTGCATAAATCCCTATGAGTAATGTTGTATTGATTATTGCATTATTGAATGAGAGTAATGCTAGAATGAGTAACATTTATATTAATCTTGAGTAATGTTCGAGCATGCAAGTATTATATATACTATCCAGAACCAACATGCACAATGACTAAGTCATATATTATAATTTCGACATAACTGTGGATGTTACAAAACTTAGGGAGCACCAACAATGGAATTATATCCTTGAAGGACCCAACTTTATCGGAAAATGTCAGGTGACGAGCATCCTTCATCGCCCATCTGTGTTGCCACTACCTTCGCTTGTACCTGCATGAAAATAAGCATAGATGAATTACAAGATTGAATCGCTGATCATTAGAGCCACGTTGACTAAGGCAAACAATTTATCAATGAACTCATAATTCCTGAACACCCTAAAATATAAAAAGGGGCACGTTCAGTGAAAAAAACGAGGGAGTAATATGCAAAATATCAGAAAGTGAATTTATTATGTGAAAACTTGCACTACAACCAAAGCATATTCAAGCCACATAGATCAATTATTAAATATCTCAAAATCAACACAGGCTTTCTTTTGGTTGCACGCTTGCTGCTTAACAAATTCAATAATTCAATAACAGTACATTATCAAACATTGCAAGGAAGTAAATTTGGATGAGGAACTGCTGAATGGTAACAGGTAATACCTTGATTTACTTTTGAAAGATGATTTCTTCCCTACACGAAGTAGTTTTTTCTGTTTCTTTTCACTCATATCACTTTGAAACAGTTCCTGCATTTCCTCTGTTCTTGATTGATTTGTTTGTGAAGCACGTTTAGAGTCTTTAGACTTCTTTACTGGCTTCTTAACAACTTTCCCAGCATCAGCGGCCTTGTTTATGGCCTTCACTGCTTTTGCCCGACGCCTAGCCAAATCAACAAGTGAAATCCCAGATTTCTCTTTCTTATTGTTCTGATTATCCTGAAAACCCACATATACATTACTACAAGGTTCTGCTACACAGACTACCAAGTACCATCAAACATATTACAAGCTTATAGCAGCTCAATGAAGTCGAGGCTGCTGACTTCTTCACGTTTAAATGTCAGATATGTCGACGAATCTCTTACCAGACTCGTTTAAGTCACTCTTAGTTATTTATAATAAAGAATCAAAAGACAGTCTGAAACTCGAATGTGTATCCTCATGCAACACTTATATTGAAAAAATGGAGTACTTACTCCTTCAATGTCGTTCTCCTCCTCCAACATCTCTCTGGCAGCTTCTAATTTTCTCCTCTTCTTCCTGGGCATATTTTTCTACCAAGAACAAAAGAAGTAAGGAGTTAACGAAGAAGTTCCACTTCAATTCATAAATAATCATCTATGAACATCAGATGGCAAGCACCTCACGCTCCTTCTCTCTCTTTTTCTTCATCTTAAGATCTTCTGCTTGTTGAGCACTGATGATTTCTTTCCCATTTCCCTTATGTGTCTCAGTCGAATCCTACACAGTAATTGTAACATTATATCAGAATGTTGCTCAATATGGGGAAAAGTAACACTAATCACTCTAATACTAAAAGCAGATGCTAAAAGACTACTGCATGTAGGACTATTTCTGTACTGTCAACAGTTTCCTAGTGTGCTGCTGCTTGGGTAAAAAAATTAAACTAGTAGAAGCAAGGCTCTTGGGTATCTAAATAATAGCCAGTTTCCACTTGTAAGAGTACACATTTATTTATTACAATCATCAGCTAACATGGACCAAGTTCATAAAGTTCTAACTTTTGTTGTTCATGTATATAGTTATATAAATTGAAATTTACCATTAGATCGTCTCCAAAAATTACTTCAAGTTACTCGAAGCACTTTTATCTAACTTTTACAAGACACCCAAGTATGTTTCTGTGCTTCAGCTTTAATGGGTTCCATAATACAAATGATTGTCAGGCTGTTACAGTCATTAACAAAATTCATGAATGCATCCAATGTTCACCATCTATTTTTTAGTTTGACATGCTCAAGCTTAACTAAATATGCCTAGCCTATGTATTAAAAATGTCAAATTCACTGGATATAGCAAAATAATAAATACCTTTGCTTCCTTGACAATTCGTTTTTTCTCTGTTTCTGTGATAAACCAAGTTCGCTTAGGACGTGAATAGATCTCATCCTTATGCGCAATCAAATTTTCTGCCTGTAAAAGAAGACTGAAGTTATTCCCTCAGTGCATGTAGGTAAGCACACCACATGGCAGACGGTAAGTTTTTGGGAAAGGAAAATCAGACATCTAGATGTGATACCGAGATCTGAAGGCAATGTATAGATCAGTACGATGTAAAATGGTTAGAATCTAGTTAACCAGGTAGACTAAACCATGCAAAGAATTTCAAGAGAAAATCAATATAAAACCTTAGCCATTTCCATTTCAGCTTTTCTTAGTGCCATCTCTTCCCTGCAAAGACAAGATTACATGGGAAGTTGTAAGCATAAAAATTCAAGTTCAAAAACAAGTATAAACGGAATAGCTGAGGGGTATTATAGAAACCTCTCCTCCCGAAGAACTGCTGAAACTTGAGGCTCCATCTGCTCAATATTTTTACACCATTTAACGATTGATTGCTCTGCAACTATTCGACTCTTGAGCCTAGAACCAGCCCTTTTGACCTGAGATGAAATATGAAGATGTCAATGAAATCCTGCTCAACTATTATGTACTCGAATCAAATGGGTGAAATCTGCAATTGTAATAAAATAAATAATTGGGAAGCCTGATTTTGTTTCAAGTTATTTAAAGAACCATACCAAAGATATACTAATTCCAAATATGAATATGTACTTCATAAATTTCTATTCCTTGTAAAATACAACATACATGCAAATTTAAACTTCAAATTGGATTTTCTGGAGTACCAAAAGGTGAAATGTGAATGATGTACATACAATGATACCTCATTATCCATAAGTAACAAAGTAAGACGAGGATTAAGATCCTTACAATAGCTTTTAGTAGAGACCTATCATTGTCGGTCACAAATGTTACAGCATATCCTTCTCTACCAGCTCTAGCTGTTCGACCAACACGATGAACATAACTGGAAGTACAAAAGAATGAATTGTAAGCCAATATATATCTGAAGTCTTGTCTATCAAAACAAAGACAGAAGCTCCAATAATCATGAACAAAAAGAATAGTGACTTGCTGCATGGATTGGGAGAGCAAAAGGATGTGAGAAGATCAAACAACCGATTCAGGAGTTACCTGGTAAGATCACGAGGGCATGCAAAGTTTATGACTGTTTTAACACCGATAATGTCAAGTCCCTAAAGAAATACCAATAAATAAAATGTTGAGATATAACATAAGAAAATAACAAGAAGATTAGTCTATTATTCAGTAGAAGAACATCTTACACGAGCAGCAACATCGGTTGCGATTAGAAAATCCACTTGTTGCTTCCTGAAAATCTCCAATGCCTACATATACAGCCAAGAGTAAGCGAGACGCAAAAACAGTAGCCAAGCTTATGCTCTATTTATTACAAGCAAGGGTATAAACAACTTACGTCAAGACGTTGAGCCTGAGTGAGATTTCCATGAAGTTCAGCAGCTTTTAGTCC
This sequence comes from Lithospermum erythrorhizon, assembly GCA_019722365.1. Lineage (NCBI taxonomy): Eukaryota > Viridiplantae > Streptophyta > Magnoliopsida > Boraginales > Boraginaceae > Lithospermum > Lithospermum erythrorhizon. The sequence goes on along the minus strand of JADFUC010001018.1, from coordinate 32,491 downwards.
AGCCAACCCAAATAAAATCTTTAACCTATGTGCTTCTTGTTTCATTCCACTGCCCATTGGGAAAAAGGATAATTAATCGAAACATAAAAACCAAAATGATAGGATAGTTACAGAACAGAGACTAGATAAATAAGATCTATAAAAACTGTATTTTGTTGCATATAAACATCTTTAAACCTGCACAAGAATTGGTTATTGTTTGATCAATTGAAGTATCATTTCCAAACAAAAATAACCACTGAAACTGAATGATACTTCCAACAGAAAAATGTCTTCTTCTTTTAACTTAATCATAGTGTTTTTATCTAGCTCCAGAAATAATATCAAAGAACACAACCACCACATTGATTTTGTAGCTTATCAATTCCATTTCAAGTAAGTAAAATAAGAACATAAATCATAAAAGATTAGCTTCTAATACACGGACTACTAGAAACTACATATAATCACAAATCTTAGGTTATAAGAAAAAGCCAAACATGATGAACATGTAAATTGTAGTACTAAAAAAGGATACACTTGGATGAGCAAAGGTTTTGTTCAATAACTCATTATAACATAGTCAAGGATCAGGTATACTGCACCAGAATAGTTCAGTTAAGCTGTTCCATACCTAAAAATGATCACTTTGGATGTGAATGTTTTTGTGCACAGAGCAAGGAGAACTGCTTCATCGTTTCCTTCTCGCATCCGCCGGATCCTAACCACCCTGTACAAAAAATATCATAATGTTTCAGGAGAATGACCGAATGAGTGAAACTGGATCGCATGCAAAGACATCTTGGTTTACAATAATTCTGTCAGGTCATGGAAAAATAGGAAAAAAATCCACCATGAACCTATAGGCTGACAGCTTAAAAAAATAATCAGATAAACAGTTCCAACTTCTCAAGGCTTACTCTTCGGTCAGTGTTGCAGGACGTTTTGTAGACGGGTCAGCTGAAAGTCGGACAGGCTTGTTAAGGGATAATTTGATAAGGTCATCGACTTGTTCAGTCATTGTTGCCGAAAATAACATAGTCTGCCTCCGCTTCGGACACAACCTAACCTGAACACAGCACGAGTAGCTCATTGGACACTCAATTAAGAACATAATTAAAGAGATAGCTGGATAATCCAAATGGAAAATGGGAAGGATTGAGAAGCAAGCAATCAGTTCTCTTAAGAGATCCCTCTTAAGCCATGTCACTGATGTTACACAAACCTTAAGGCTATGCCCACTTCAGTACCATTAAGCCGATAGAGGGAGAAAATCCATGCGTTGTTTAAAAAGGATTCAATATCAACTTGACCCAAATTTGTAACAATAACGACGAAGTACAACTTTGAAACAATTAACTCAGAAAAAGACCAACACAAAAACGAAAAATACCAGCTCACGAATTTCAGCACTAAATCCAAGCTCAAGCAGACGATCTGCCTCGTCAAGGATTAGAACAGAAAGATCGTCCAAGTCTACTGACATAGAATTTCGAAGATGATCAATCATTCGTCCTGGAGTTGCAACAACAATATCCGGCAATGATCTCAAAGCCGACTCTTGCACCTTAGTTGATATTAAGACAAAGATAAGAATCAGCAATAAGGTAATAAAGAGATAATCCAACGATACTGCCAAAGCAGTAATTAACAAAAACACAAGGGATGTAAAAACAAACCTTAGTTGAAAGCCCACCAACTACAAGGCAACATCTGATGTCATGCATGAATTGGGCAAACTTTTCTATCATACTGTGAACCCTGGTAAATTTAAATTTTATCCAACGAATAGTAAGAACAAGAATCACCGTTTGAAGTTGATATAAGAAGTTGAAAACAGAAGTTAGAGCACCAAATTACATCACAGCATAAAAGGATTGACACCATGAGAAGAAGAATCTACCAACAATGTCAATCATATGATACGATATTAAACAAAGAAGAATTTGAATCCTTATTGCTTAATTTAAGTTAGATTGGGATTCGTAAGCATAAAATTAGTACTGTATAAGAAATACGAAACATGAGTGTTGTAAGAAGAAGTTTCTCATACCAATGATAGGATATTAAAGAATAAAACCAAAAATGTTTTCCTGCAAAGTGATGTACTTTTTCAATTGCAAAGGACGAGTTTAACACTGCAAAAACTGATGTGGATCTGAATTATTTTCAGTTGCTTAACATCTTTGATCTACAAACTTATAAATGGTCTAGCCTTTTCACCATCTATAATAAGGGTAGTCAATTAAATATTACATAGGCTGACAGGTTGATGCAAATGACTGACACAATGACTTAACTTTTTATAAAAAATTCGAGCAACTTCCCAAAATATTAGTAGTTGAATAGGAGTCCGTGAAAGACTATCTATATAACCTACTTTAGCTTCGACTTCTTATAAGAGTTATGTTGTTTGAGACTTTGACAATCAATCGGTAAAACGTACAAATTGATTTAAGAAAATGAGAAAGAACTGAATATTTTCGGGTTGTTATATTATCTTTGATTCACAAACTTACAAATGGCCTAGCCTTTTTAGCACCTCTAATCAGGATTGTTAATCAAATACGAAGTATTACGTAGTCTGAGAGGTTGAGCCTAACTAAAGAACCAAATGGACCATGATGAATATGAAACTGGCAAAAAAATAATTTAAAATTAATTGATTAATACCTTCAAATATTAGAGTAGTTGAATTTGAGTTTTTGAAAGACTATACTGAGCCTAATCCTACTCCTTTTAAGAGGTATGCAGATTGAGTATCAATTTGTAAACTTAATAAAAAGTGAATCTGCAGAATGCAGGTTTAGCTAAGAGAAAGTAACAACACTTACTGGACAGCCAACTCTCTTGTTGGGGTAAGTATTAGAACTCGAATAGCAGGTCTATTTTTGGGACGATACAGTAGTCTTTCCAGTGTTGGCAAGGCATAGGCAGCTGTCTGCATAAAAACAGGTATCATTCCATCAAGTTTAAGATGTTTTTCAAGTATCTATGACAATAAGCATCTTCGAGTACACAACCACTGCCCTCTTCTATGTTAAACAACTTTAATTCAACCCTCCTAGAAACTAAAGTTGTCAAAACCCGATTACTAATCGAATACGATATTAATGTTGAGCATACCTTCCCGGAACCCGTGATAGCACTTCCACAAATGTCTCGGCCATTTAAGGCCAAAGGTATACAAGCAGCCTGCAAATGTATGTCACAGTAAAATGAACGGATAAATTCAAAATGCAGCTAATAATAAGTTAACAATGAAACCAAAGGTGGGACATAACAAATATCAACCTGAATTGGGGTAGGCTTAGCATAGCCCAACTCCTCACAGACTCGAAGCAAAGGCCTTGATAGGTGAAGTTCCATAAACGAAGTTGCTTGGTATGATACTCCCTCGACCTTAGAATAAAAGGGTTTCTTCTCATTTACCACCTCGCTAACATCATCATCCTCGTCTTCTGGTTTATACTCCTCCTACAGTCACAAGAACAACATTTATAGAACTGAATTCCAAGTTTAATACTGCACCATCACAAAGATTTTGTCCAGTTTGATTTTCAATTGTAAAAATTAACAAACTTCACTGCCTTAATCAACACACATAACTTTGATTTGAATCAAGGTTATCAAATTAATAGTAAAATCATTTTTTTGCAAATTGCAATAACACATTACAACAGGTGCTAATCATGAAATATAATAAAGGTTGCATCTTTACATACTTGACAAGAAAAGGGGCTAATGTTTTTGCAAGTTTCGATAATTTTATGCTAAAAACTCCACATACAAAAAATAAAAAGGTACTAATCTTGAAAATTTCCAACAAGAAACACAATATGCAATAATTTGAGCTAAAAACTCAAAAACAAATAGCAAAATACACTAATCTTTCTCTATATAGAATAAAGATTTAATATTTACATACTTCACAACAAAACCTGCTAATTTCTTTCGAAATTTTAACAATTTGTGGTAAAAACTCGAAAAAAAAGAAGCAAAACACACAAATATCTAATTTTATGTATAGAATAAAAATTGCATCTTCACATACTTGACAATAAAAGCTGCTAATTTTTTTTACAAAAAACAGACAAAACAAATAGCAAAATACACTAATCTTTTTCCATATACAATAACTATTGCATATAAACAGACCTTTTTTTTTTTTGCAATTTCTGATAATTTGTACTAAAAACACAAAATACACTGATACAAAATATAATAAAGATTGCATCAATTATGCAGATTTTTACTTTTTGCAATTATTCAAAAGTTATGATAAAAATATATAACACATTAAATGTTATTTGAGTTCAAAATTAAAAAAACGTCAACTCATTAAAATCAAAAGGTGACAATCTTTTAGAGACGAAGGGAGTAATAAAAAGTGAATCTTTAACATACTTGGCGAGGAACTTGAGCATCAAAATCAGCCCCATCATCTTCATCCTCAATTTCATTAATGTGGGCAGTAAGTTCTTTTCTTGCTTTAAATATTTTATGATCAATTGAAGTTGTACTTCTTCTTAAATGTTCATCTGCAACTGATTCAGAGTATGCTGAAAAATCCCATGGTGATTGTGTCTTTTTCTTGATTTGGTTTTTGGGTTTTGGGTTTGAATTTTCTTGCTCTGAATCTGAGGATTCTTCATCACTTTCATTGAATTGGTTATCGATTTCTTCATCACTAGGGGGCTCGAATTGGAAGGAGGTTGACATTGTGGGGATGAGAGATTCAGGGAGGGAGGGGGGAGGGTTTTAAGTTGGTTTAGGGTTTAGATGTTGGTAATGGCTATGGATGTTATTAGTCGAGGTTCGGCGGGTAGGGTTGGTCGGAAGGGGTGGATACGGAAGCAGAGTCAGATCGAGTCGAATTGAATATCGTGAATTTAAATTTTCTGATAGTATTCAGTTGAATACTAAATTGAATTCGAATTGATTCGATATTCGTTATATTTTATATTCGAAATTTCGAAATTGGTCCCAATATATATATTTTCCTATAAATTAATAAAATATATATTCAAATATTCGAATGGAATATTCGGTTCGAATTCTAAAATATTCGGTTCGAATTCTAGATGAGCATATTCGAAACATTTCTAATCTAATTATAAGACATTCGTATTCAAATTTGAACTTGAATATTCGAAAAAATATTCGATTTGTATCCATCCCTACCGGTCAAGTAGGTATATTATCGAGTCGTGTAATTAGTCGGTTTTTGGGTATCAAGTCATAGATGGTACTCGAGTCCGGTTCAATTAACCTTCATGCGAGTTTCGAGTCAAGTATTTTTAGAGGCGAGTACCGGCGGATATGAGATTACTCGTTCTGTGACATTCATGATAATTATACAAACATTAGGCATATGTGGAGAGTACAAATGGGATAGATATTCTTTTTCAGTGATTTTTTTTATTTATAATTTTTATGTCGTAGTTATATGGATGATTATATGTAATTAAGTAATTTAATTAGTAAAAGTAAGACATTAAGAAATTGAAAGTTATATAGTAAATATTTCTATCTAAATGCATCATGTGAATAGTTAACAATTTCGTCCATTTGGACACTAGATTACAACATAAATTAGCTTATCTTATGGGGGCTGATGTGAAAGCATTATTCTTAACTTAGATAAAATCGCCTTCGAGGACACATTTACTAGGATCAAATTGACACTTCACTTTATATATCTTACATATTTGACATGAACTATGAAGCATGAAGATGATTCATATTTTGTAGAAAAGATGAATCGTTTATGTTACAATAACTTGTGCATATTTATAAGCGATGAACATCAGATCTTAAGCTTTATAGAAAGAACTTTTATAACTGTTGAGGCAAGATACAAAAATTGAAACATATACTCCTGACTATTTTTTTCCCAATCAGATGATGCATTGAATAATAAACGATCAATGAATAAACAACCGTTCGCACCAATCTTCAATATTAATGGAATGCTGCTTATTTCTGACTGTTCGATGTTTTTCACTCTAGACACTATATTGTATCCATAATTCTAGGACTCTAGAATTAGACTAACTGACTAAGTTAATCCAATGTTGTAGTGTAGAAGTTGAGTCATTTAGATGAGGTGAGAAGACAACAGCAACCAGGTTGCGACCACCACCACGACGCCACCGGCCACTGTGGATGTGGAAGCTTCGGATACACCACTGTAGCTTGAATAGTATTTTGTGCTGCACAAAATATCACAAGCATATATAGTTAATAAAATGATCTGGGTAAGAATTAAGCAGCATTTGTTTTCATGCAAAAGACAAACTGTAATGGCTCAGGTGTTTCTTTATTTGCATAAACCATTGAGAATTACAATCACAATTAAAGGGTAAAAAATTATAGAAGTTAACTTTATCGAGGAAGAAATAACACATCAATAATGAGTTAATTGTTAATATAATCCCAGCTAATATGGATTTAGTTGTGGTTTAGTCATAAATAGTGTTAATGCAATTTATGTAACAACATGCTCAAGTGACCTAATTAATGGAGGCTTAACAGGAAATTATGCGAAATCTGAAATGAGATCGATTTTGGAGCATTAGTGGTGTGGGAAGCGGCTTTTAAGCTTATAAATAATCGATGGACGCACTCAAATATAAGTGATTCTTCCTCCCTTTTGCTCTTTCCGGAAAACTTATGTGTAAAATGACTAAAATTAACCTAAAGTATCGTGATTCCCACATGACCCAAATTAGCGAATTAACAGAAAATTAATTGTCTGGTAGATCAATTTCATGTCATGTCATTGGGCTTTTGAAGCATAAAGTGATCGGCCAAGGCCATGCTTAAACATAAATAGCCCTACCCAAAATTCCAATTACTTAATGGACACAATTGATTTTTCAATTACATAGTCAAACATGATTAGTATTGAGATTGAGATGGTAGTAGTATTATCATTCAAACCAGTAAAGGCAGTAAGCTGTAGATTATCATATCAGATTTCGACCAAATTAAACACTTCAAAGATAACATTCAAGGCACATAAAATATACAAAAACACCCTCCAAATCAAACATTATTAGTACTAACTAATATCATAGTCCAAACAAGGTTAGTGATATCATTACTTGAAAATTGGAGTTGGACAAAAAGTGATCAAATAACCAGCTCCACCAGAACAAGTGAAAGTACTACTCCCATCATCATAAGCATAACTATAAGCAGTCGGACAAGCTTTTTTGAACAGCTCCGAGTACTCCGACGGCTTACATGTCTCCGGCTTCCCATACGCCCCGCTGCAGCAGTACTCGTCTTCCCCAAACGCCTCACACGCGCTCTTGCACGCGACACGTTCGCCATCAGAGCTGACCATTTTCAGCTCTGGTGGACATGCCTCGTTCAAATCAACAAAGCAACCAATAGTTGAACACTTGTCACCTGAATATAGGATGACAAAATAACTAATAAGAAGCAAAATATAAAAATTTAAGATACCAAAAACATAACTTATAACTTTTAAATAAAAGAAACGATAGAATTCTATTTTCAATAGCAAAAATTTCAAAAATTTAGAAAAGGCGACTGCCCCATCTTACTGACCTGAACCACCTTGAGGCACAACGACCATTGGGAGATTGTACCCATCAACTAAGCTAACATCATAAAAGTCCATGTTGTCGTGTCCGTTAAGGGTGAATTCAGCTAAGGTGGCAGGAGGGATGGCGCCACCACCGGAGCACTCGAGTTTGCCGGAGCCACAGTCTCCGGTGAGGCACGATAATGTTCCGGTGGGGTCTTGAGTGCAATGGGTCCTACCCCATAAACGACCACCCCAAGAATTTGGTGCTGAGATTGATTTTGATTCACCCTTTTGGAGAACAAATCCAGTTGTGTTCAAAGGAGACACTCCAGAGTTGGATAATATTCCTGGCCATACTGTGTAATCACAGTTGTTGATCAATGTGAATGTAGATTCTGAGTATACTCCTGTATATCATAATTCAAGAACATTACCGGTATCAGTAATTGTTTCAGGCTAAAAATGTTATATCAAAATACTTAATATTCTGAACAAAAATAATACTTTTTCATTACGTTACACGGTTACACCAATGTATCAATGTCCTATAAAGTTTCAATTATCATGTAACATGTAATAATGGTTATGTCTAATTAACGAAGTATAAAAGAGAAAATTTGCATGCATCATAAATAAAGTAATTTTAGTCTAAACAATCACTTATATTGATACGGTTAGAGTATTAAGAATTGCAACTTTTTGGTGATTGCAATTGAATACCTGATATGAATAGATTGGAGATTGATAGAAGCAGAAGCAATGGAGACAATTGAGCCATAGTAAGCATAATGTATGATTATTTTGTATTGAAGCGGAGGGGTATGACTGTATGAGATAGTGGAGAAAGCTAGTATGGGACTTGTATGTTCATATAGACTAAGTTACTAGCATTAAAGGAAACAAAACAATTATTACATAATAGGAAATATGTTTATTTGGAAACTAAATTAAATTTGGTTAGTAAAACTTGCCATATGCTTAATTATTTCCAATAATGAGAACGTGGTTGATTAGTTAAAGAAGAATGAAACAAAGCGGTAATTTGCACCCCACACCTTGTCGTTAATTGACCGTTAAATATTACTAACGAAATTTAAAAAAAAAACATAATTTTACATCAAAATATTCCAAAAAATTTAATTATCTCAAGTCATATATTAACATGAGATATGCTAGCATTTAGGTAATAAGTAAAAAATTATAAAATCCTTAATTGACTCAATTCTTGATTTTTGAATAAATTAAAATTAGTATCTGTTATCTATATAAATTTTGTAATTCCTAACACAACCATATATATCAATTCATTAATAAATTTGGCAAAAAAATTTATATATGAAGATTGTTTAGTTTAGAATTAATTTTTTTAGTTTGTATAAACATATATATATATATATATATATATATCAATAATATATGGTCCAACTCGACTATTTTTGGTATATCTTGTATATTTGATGAAAAATATATGAGGAAGCGGCTGTATTGAAATTGTTAAAAATAAAGTTACAATGCCGATTAATTGGCCCGTCCATGATTAACTCTTATGTAGTATCTGAGGCCAGGGGGCATAGTTAGTGTGACGGTTTGGCACACAATTCAATTATAATTTTGCCATGCGTGTGGCCTTTCGAGAGACGGAGTAGCGTAAAATAGGATCATTAGGTTGAGAGTTTCAACCTTTTTTTCCAATTCAATTATAGTTTTCCTTGACACACAAATTCTTGATTTTATTGAAATAATCATTCTCTAAAATCCCATAAGAAGAATATTGGGGGGGGGGGATCTGACACTATTCTGTAGGATTCCATCAATTGTGAATTTAGGTCGTTTTGAATTACTTGATAGTCACCGAGAATGAGTGATCTTCACATTAAGTCCCGTGTGCCGCTCATTTTATGTTTTCTTTAGGCTCAGGCGTAAATTTCCAGTAGTAAAGAGTTGTTCAGTTATAAATGTCATGCAAATTAGATTCCGGCAATAGGAGCGTCGCTGTATTGAGTTGGTTAAGTGAGCCGTCAATCCGGAAATAATATCCTAAATTTATTTCCCTCATTACTCAAGGACATGAGCGTTTGAAGACCATTAGGACGACGAATTCATCTTTTTTATCCTTAGATAATCAATTAGTCTATACCCTTCTAAATATTGGTTGGTCTTCCAATGATTGATTTTTATTGGTCACTCATACTCGCCATCATATTCTCGTTGACTCTATGATTCCAATTCGGGATGCAAAAGGATACTTCCTCCATTCTTAGAATGTTTGATCATAGAATTAGATCCATAAAACAAAAATTTACAATGTCAGATGCTTCGAACATGATTTTAGTGTTTAAAGATCATTTAACGTGCTAATAATCATTACTTCCAATCGATAGTCTCTTTTTAACTCATTCTATTATAATTCATATATCAATGTCGATATAGAATCGAACATTTTATATTTTTTAAATTTTACATATAATAAAATAAATTAAAATAACTCATTACACTACTAATATTTTTTTAATCTATTATTAAGTATAGAATAGTAGATAGCTTTTACAGTTCATCTTGAATCAAGTTGGAAATAACCTCTTCATTGTGATACGAGTAAGACCACATACAATTAGACGTGGTTGGATACAATCCGATGCCACTTACCATACTTAAACAGGAACAATTATTAATTGAAGAAAAATTTTTCTACATTGTGCCCAAAAGGCACATGTTAATCTGAATTTAACCTGTAATTAGCATCCAATAGTTAAAGCATCCAAGTTTTAAGGCTATGATTTATACTGATAATCTATAGTGTACCCTTTTCCCAATTGAGTGCCATTCCCTTGCCAATCTACTGCAATAACTCATAATCTAACCTCAAGATAACTACATCACGATTCTTCAATTTTTTATTTGTTTTTAATTTAGATGTACTATTAAAATATATCATCAAATTTTAATGTTGATCTAGATGCAGTCATCCATTAAGATTCTAATTTTCTTGAATTACAGTTTTGTTAAATTTATAACTCTTTCATTTTTATACTTGTTTTTATTGATAATTACAATTAATATATTTTTAGAGAAATAGTATGCCAACATCCCAATTACGAAATGATTTTAAATAATTAAATTTGTAATATGTGTGAATAATGAAAATAGACAGAATGAAAATGTTAAAGTTTCTTCAACGGATGAGTAGAGAAAAAGAATGGAGGAAAATAATTCAAATTGGCCAAATCAAAAGTGATGGTGTTTCAAACTTAGAGACGTAGTGGATGGAAAACAAGAAGGTTAGAGATGTAGTGTAATATAAGAAGGTTATATCAGTCCAACAATATTAATGATAAAGATCATGCCGCCTAATTAAGTGGGATGAATATAAAAATTATATAATTATACTCCTATATAATAGCTCTAAACAAAAAAACCCATTCAAGAATGTGACCAAAATCATAAAGCTAATAAGAAAATAGATGGCATAGATTTAGTTCAAACAAAGTTAAAAAGAGAAGTACTTTGTTTGCTAGCAACTACAAACAATCAATCGGGCAGAGTTGAGAATGAGAAAGTTAATACAATTTTCAGAAGAAAAACACATGAGACTTGTATAGAAAAAGGGTTATTACCTATGCCATTTTCAACTAGATAACTAACTTGAATAAAAAGAACTTGCTAAGTTGCTAATAGTCATCACTGTTGGGCACATTGGACCCTTTGTGCTCCACCACCATGCATATCGTCATCATCATCCTCGTCATATGCCTGTTGTTGGGCCTGTGCTTGTTTCCTCCTCATTTCCTCCTCAATGTTAACATCATGCGGTGTTGTTTCCTCACACTCGTCTAGTTCCATGTCGGTTAGTTGAAACTGAGGTTTGGGAGGAAGGACCGCTTCAAGTGCCTTCACCTGCTCAAGACCCAAAGAATCAGGGAATTTGACTGTGAAATGGATATAAAGTTTACCCTTCATGAACGGCCTCTGGTACATTGGCATTCCTTCATCATCAACGGCCTTATATTGATCTGCAGAATTGTCACATGTAGAGGAAAATATTGAGGTTAAATAACCAAGTTGCTCAGACCAATATTTACATATAACAGGCCACAGCATTTACATACCGGGCTTGACAACTTCTCCTGGCGCTGACTTGATTAATAGCTGTCTTCCATCAAGTTGAGATAATACAAACTGGAAGCCGCAAAGCGCCTCAGTGAGAGATAATGTGTGCTCGACAAAGAGATCGTTGCCCTTCCTTGTGAACTTCTGGTGTTCTTTTTGCTGAACAACAAAAACTATATCTCCTGTTACTGTATCAGGCTGCAAGAACAAAGGTAAACCATGTCAGAGTTTTATAGAAATGTCGCAAGATGGCTTGTGGAATGAAATTCCCAGAATACAGAAATTTGAAGAGAAATTAAACATCTTACCGCCTCATCGGCAACCCCAGGAAATGTTATCTTTTGTCCATTTTGCATGCCCTTTTCAACTGCAACTTCCAGTACTTTCTTCTCCGGAACTACCTTTTCACCTTTACACTGTGGGCAACGGTCCTTATCGTTTATAGTCTCACCACTTCCTCTGCATTCATTGCATACCTGCTGCATTTGCTGGATCATACCAGGGCCAATTTGTCTAGTTACGACCTTCATGCCAGCACCACGACATCCTGAACACTTTGAAGAAGCACCAGATTTTGACCCTTTGCTGTGACAAAAACAAGAAACAGTTCACACCTAGTAAGCAAATTTATAAGATCATACAATAAAGCAACTCGATGTTGAGTTGAGTAGCACTTACCCATTGCACTTGGAACACAAAACATTGCGGGAGAGAGAAAGCTTTTTCGTTGTGCCGTTATAGAGGTCTTCCAGGGACACCTTCAGAGGATGGACAACATCCTCACCCCTTTTCTGCCTCCGTCCCCTACTGCTACCACCTGTTTTATTCCACCAAAAATGTATTTTTACGAGTCATAATTTATTCTATTACAAAAAAAACTCTCCACTTCTAGTGAATGGGAAACATGATTTAGATTTCCTGCAGGTACTTCCAGAATCTCACCTCCTCCAAATGGACTTCCACCAAAGAATGATTGAAATATGTCAAATGGGTCGTGCATTCCGCCTCCACCACCCATTCCCTCTTTAAGTGCATCTTCACCATATTGGTCATAAATCTCACGCTTCTCTGCGTCACTCAAAACCTCATAGGCCTGAGCAACCTCCTTGAACTGTAGAACCACAAAGTCCAAAACATGTTAGTGGGTACGAGCAGCAGAAATCAAGTACTCCGAGTATATGAGGAGCATCAGATAAAAGAAACCAGTTGCTCGTCTTCTATCACATAATACTCCAAGTCGATAAGAATTTGTTTTCCTCTGAACACAACATGATCTCATAATGATTATGATCTGTTAACTAACCACAATAAACATGAAATCCCATATAAAAATAACAAAACAATTTATTCATTGCAGCAAGAATGAATTTTTACATTTACATGTATACAAACAACAGCTTTAATCTATTCTTGTTACTGCTTCCACTAGAAATTAAACTGATGCAACAGAAAACATATTCCTAATATCCAAAATACCATTTTTTAATTTCATTAATGAAAACCAAATATAGCACAATAAAAGTTGCAAAATCTCATTTTTAAATGGCTTAAGATATAAACGATTGCCATGTAACATTACCATATCAGTTCTTACTACTAGGGTCAGCGGACAGGGTAATCCGGACTGACTAGAAAAAATCCGACTTGATTACCCGTTGGATTGTTTATCAAGTCTGACTCGGGTCAAAACTATTTCTCGATAACCGAAACAAGGGTAGAAAGTATTGCTCGATAACCGAAACAACAGGTAATTAACTGAATTGATAACCAACCGAATTGATAAAGTGTCTATCCGATCTAGTTACGAGTACACGCTCGAACCCGCTCTAACCCGACAGGATAACATCACTACTAACTACAATTAACATATAAATAAATACTAATGAAACCACAAAATAAAAATAACAACTGAAACTATCTAATAAAACCCACATATCTCAGCACAAATTGAACCCAAATGTATTACAAAATTCACCAAAACAATTAAAAAAATAAAATCTTTATTAAAAATTGTATAAAAATGTAACCTTTTCAGGATCACCACCCTTATCAGGATGGTTTTTGATGGCAGCCTTCCTATAAGCTTTCTTGATTTCATCTTCAGTAGCTGTTTTTGATACACCTAATAAATCATAATACTTACTATTATCACTTTTCTTTGGTCCTCTTCCAAACATTTTCCCCCTCTTTTTTCTCAATTTCAATCAAATAAAGCTAAATCAAAATTGCCCAAATGATTATATCACCAAAATTTAATATGCTTTTTGAGAGGGGGGTAAGGGGGGTGGGGTGGGTAGGCGTCGGGGGGCGGACAATTAGGGACTACTCCAAGAATATGTTAGAGATGAAGGGCTTTGTAGGGGAGATATCTTGACCGTTCGATTAAGAAGATCAAGAAAGGGTCAGCTATATGTGAGCTGTTATACGCTTTTAGAATAGTAGTGTTGGGTTTGAAAATGAAATAGTATTTTATAAATCTGGTAGTTAAGAAGTTTAAGCAGGGGATAAAATTATCGTTTATTTAAAAATTCTTATTTCGTTTATTTTAGCTCTTCGTTGAGTGTGATATAAAAGAAGTTCTGAATCCTTTCAAGTATTATATATTTAATTCTTAAATTTAGTTTCTATAGTAGTATAATAAAATGCAAATAAAGGTTCTTGTGATAAAATTTAAATCTAATAAACTCGGCGCATAAAATGGATTTATGCACTTAACGCCCGTTGATTGTACCACTAGCGAAGCAGTGTTTTCTTAAGTTGCTACGGTCTTAGATTTTCTCGCTAATGTTCTATCTCGACCTAGTTTATTAAGATTGACCCCTCCCCAATCTAACTTTTGCTCCCCATCTTAAGCCCCCAGCTATCTACAGGCTGCGGCTCGACACCGACTCGGCTGACAAACTCGACTGACTCTCATGCCGTAATGGCGACAAAGACATGTTTCTTACGTCATAAGCCTTCGCCTCGTAGCTTGAAAACTCTCTCACTCCATCTCGGCTTGTCATCCAATCAAAAGAATTTGAAATCGAAGAATGCAATAGGGTCACTTGATATAAAAAGAGCGCATCGAGTCAGGACCCATGCTTTATCCCCTCTTTGATTGCGGCGATACTTGAATCAAATAAATTTTCAAATATAAGAAAGGGTATTCAATTTCAGTCCAACTGCTTTTACGTTTAATGTTTTAGAGTTCAAAATTAAATAATTATACAATTTGAAATTTATTTTGATTTAGGGTTTCTTATTTCAAAATTTGTTCAAGTTTCAATTTTGCAATTGAATATTTACGTAATTTGAAATGAGATTTTGGTTTAGGATTTTTTTTGTTTGACCTCTAATTTATGATGAATTTCATTTTGTTTGGTTTATTTTATGGTTTTTGATTTTCAATAATCCAATCTTTTAGTGGAATTTTGAGATGTAGTAGATTGTTTAGCTTTTCATGTTGGGTCAATTAGTTTGTAAAATGGAAAATTCTTGAGTCAATAATGCTTTGATTAGTTTTGCTAATGAACTAAATTTTTTACTCTTTCAATTTTGCAGTCCTGATGATAAACATTAGGATTGAGGGGATTTGTTCTAGTATTGAGTTCTTGGAGGATTATGCTACATAAAGATTGAATTTTATGAGTACCACTTCATCCCAGAACTCTTGCCATTTATTTGTTTCAATGATTGAATATTTGAAGGTTTGGAATTTAGCATAAAGTCTTCATTTTTATGTATATCCTCCATCTTGAAATGATCTGTATATTTCAATAATGAATCTTATGGGTCGAGCACTCTTGATTCCGTCGGCGTAGCCAGAATAATTGTATCGAGAATTACCCATGATTATTTTTTATATATTTTGTATAATGGTTGAATTTTGATGGTTGACTTTTTACATTTGAACTTGAATAGTTTTTGAATATGTTGTATGCTATTTGGTGAAAAGTATATTAAAAAGATGGTATTTTTATTTTATTATTAACGTGATAATTTTGATTTAAATAAGTTGTGTATTTTGTCCATTAAGGCCATAATGTTGTTAATTTTGATAATTGAAAATCGAGCTAGTTAATTTTACACAATATCAGCTTCCATTGTCGCCTTTGAAACATCAGATGAGCCAAATCAGTATTGATACAGGT
Organism: Lithospermum erythrorhizon; assembly: GCA_019722365.1. Lineage (NCBI taxonomy): Eukaryota > Viridiplantae > Streptophyta > Magnoliopsida > Boraginales > Boraginaceae > Lithospermum > Lithospermum erythrorhizon. Next base: position 16,711 of record JADFUC010001018.1, on the reverse strand, counting down.
AAATCTATCTATAATTCAAATTGCACATAATGTCAATAATTCAAATTGTACGTAATATCATAAAGTAGTTAATTTTTGTAATACATTTCCAGGAGCTACAACAAAGCGACAACTAACCTGCATATCTGAAAACGAGAACTTGGAAGAAAATGATTTGAGAACCCGCAGCTTGAAATGCTACATCATTACACGGGAATTGTTATGTGTTTTACTATATTTTGAGAATAACTAAAATTCAATCTTTTGATGTCACTATATTTTGGAGATTATATGTAAATTATGAACCAAATCATCGTTTAGACGTTTACCATTATAACCTTCAACATACTAGCTATTCAATCTTATACTTAGTCCCTAGAAAAATAAAACTCAACCCGTCGATTGACGGGCCCTCTTACTAGTGAATATATGAAAAGTCAAATTTTGTATTGTTCGTTTTAAGTATTCTCTATTTTCTTATATCCAAACGAGCCGATTATATGAACAATTTAATCGAACATACTTTATTTCCATTGTTCGATGTTGAATAGAAACATAAAAATATCGAGTCGAGTTGATTCTAGGTTCTATTGGTTCCACTCCTATAAATACCTATATTGAATTATTGATATTGATATTGATGTTGAATTTGTTTATTTATAATCTTCATTAATCACTTTTTGTATTTGACTTTATTTATAAATATTTTGTTTGTATTATATAATATTTGATGAAGCTATATCGATAAAAATAAATGTCAGCTATTTCATTGATATTTTATCAAATATTATCTGACGTAAATAAATATATTTAAAATTGAGGATTTAAAAGTTGATTGACAATCTTTATGGAATGGAGGAGTAACATTTAATTCTACAAATTTTAAGCTCAATTACTAATCTTGTTTCCAAAAAATAAAAAACCCAATATCAAAAAATTAGCAAATTCAACTCAGATGAACAAAACATTCAAAATTAAACTACAAACCAAAATCTACAAAATCCACAAAGTAAAATTCAAGCTGAAATCAAAACCCAAATAAATGCATAAGCTTAAACTACCCTTTCTTACCTTCAAAAATTCAGCTAAAGATGCAAACTTTATTCAGTAATTAAGTTGATTTTGCATCTGAATCTATTGAAAGTTAATGAAAATTAATTATTAAAAAAGTTTACTTTTTTTCTTGATTTAATAATTTTTTTGTAAAAGAATTTAATGGAGGAAAAATATACATATATATACATATTTACGGAGGAGGAGGAGTTAATATGAAAGTGTGAAAGGGTCACACTAACGGCCCATTGAGATCACTTTATGGAGAAGTTAATAGCAGATGTGTGTATCAATTGATTGGGGAATTCAGTTTTCTTTTAATTACTTGACTCGTTTATTGAGAGTTGAATCTGTTACATAAAAGAAAATAGAGTCTTGATATTTAGTACATTCTAGTTATTTATCGGTCTTATGCTGCTATGTTCTAGTATGATATGGACTTGAGGTTTGTAGGTGGTTTTTATTCTTTATTGGGAAATAATTTTGCCATATTTCAATCATGTATTTATTTTTATGTTTCCTTGTAGGTATTGGTTAATAGTTAGGAATTGGCTAACTAGCCGGTTGACTCTTGAGCCGGAAAATTTTGAAGAATCTGCTTGAAGTTAATTACATTATTTCTTTTAAACACATAATATCATTTTTATTAACAAAATACCTCAATTAGCTGTAAAATGACTAATTTACCTTATACTTTTCCCCATGCTTAACTAAGTGAAGCGCCGCCCATTTCACAAAAATCTCATTCTGAAATTAAATTGCCACAACTCTCCCATCCAACATTTCATAAAAATTTTTCATATTATTAACTCCAAAAAGCCTAGAGACTTCAAATAATGTAAGTTATTCCTAAAATCTCTAGCTAATTTTGGTATTATTTCGTTATTGCGGTATTATTTCGTTAATTACTTCAAATAATTTCGGTATTATTTCGGTATTGTTAAATGTGTTATTCGGGTTTGATGTTGTTATATTATTGTTTTTATTTCACAAAAGTTTGAATCTTTATAGTTTTTCAGTGGGGGTTTTGATGTTGTTATTTGTGATATTTGTGTTTTATTTGACAAAAGTTTGAATCTTTTTAGTTTTTCTTGCGGTTTGATGATGTATAATATATTTGTAAGCTTAGTATAGCAACGTTATAATATGTGTTAACTTCGATTATAACATTATCATATATTATAACCTGATATAACACATTATAATATGTTATAACTTAGTATAGCGTTATCATATGTTATAACAAATTATAACTTAATATAATTAGGTATAACTAATTTCATAATGTCGAGTTTATAATTTGTCTTATGTTAAGAATAGTTGATAATATAAGTATAGCGTTATCGTATGTTATAACGGGATTATAGAAGGAAAACTGGCGTGGGCGCAAATCGAGTGTTCACCGAGGAACTCCGACAACTATCTTTAAAGGAGGGTTCTTTGCGATCTTGACAGAGTTGAAATGTCTCCAACATGCTTTTGATTTCTATAAAATGAATGATGTATAACGTGCAGTGGTTATTTTTGAATGCATCGCGTTACGGGATTATAACTTTTGAGCCTCCTACTGCTTTTAGTATGTGAATGAATGTCTTTACTGTTAAATAAATTTGTGCTTGAGAAAATTGAAAAGTTCATACAGAATACCACATTATAATGTAAGCAACACGTAAATTGTCGAAATAATTGTCGAAAGTTCATACAGAAAATTGTCGAAATAGACATTCTGATGAAATTAGTAACAATTCAACTGGTGGCTTAATCCCAGTTGATATATATCGACTCAAGAAATTCTTGAGAATAGGTTGTGGTGAATGAAAGCTTTGATATCTTTTGTGTTTAATGTTTTAAATATCTACCAGATAATTTCACCGTTTTAACACAGTTACAAGTAATTAAAATTAGTCGGAATGAAAATAATCGGCATTCGACTGTCTGTGATTATAACGTATAGCAATATTATGTTAAAGTTACTGAAGGTATTTTGTAATCGGTAGATAGAAGTGAGTGTATTTGATTGATTTTAATAAAGGGGATAAATTAGTTTAAAAGCACTGTGATGATTAATCGGGTGTCGATGTAGTTCAAGGTGGGAAATTTTTGCGAAAATCTGCTCGTCACGGCGGTCTTATTCTTTTCTGTGTAGAAATCTTTTCGTTAGCAATCTAATCTTGCATGTGTTTAATTTCAGAGCACATAAATGGCTTTATACATTCCACTATTAGAATAAAAATTTCACCATTTTTTCTTTTTGACTCCTCCACTAAACTTTTCCCTGAACTTACATAAATAGAATAATGATCAAAGCATAAAAATGTGTTGTTGGTTAGTGGCTTGATATAATTTGGTAGATTGTTTGTTTCGTAATTTGAAATACTAACTTTTTATTGGTACGAAATGTGAATGTTTTATTTTATTACTCGAATTTTATAAGATTTCATGATATATTCTTCATTTGAGAATATCGCCTTTGCTAAAATTAATAAGAAAACAAGTGACAAGTATCAATTTAGTAGTGAAGAAATCAAAATGGAACAAGCGACTTCTCATAATGTCCATGTGTATCCATAGTTGATTAATTATGAGTAATATCTCCCGATCACTGTACTAAGCCTAGTGGTTTAATCTTTATTAGCAATGGTTAATTATATGATGAGTTTGATTTGATTTAGTTATGTTGTTAATAATTATTTTCAAGAACACTGTATGTTATTAATATAAATATGTTTAATTTAATTTATTTTGTTTAAAGTTGTAATCTTTATATGTACTAATGTTTAATTATATGATGAGTTTGATTTGATTATGTTGGTAATAATTATTTTTTTAGGTACAATGTATGCCCCTTTAATCCAAATATGTTTTATTTCCTTTTTTTGGTTTAAAGTTGTAATCTTTATTATTATTTTTTTAAAATTGGCCCTTGTCACTACAAGGAATATGGTGCCTACTGGACTAACCCGGTGGTTTAATCTTTATTAGTAATGTTTAATTATATGATGAGTTTGATTTGATTTAATTATGTTGATTATTATTTTTAAGAACATTGTCTGCCGTTTAATCACTATATCTTATATGTAATCTTTATCACTAATGTTAAATTTTATAATGGGTTTTATTTGATTTAAGCATGTTGGTAATGGTAATTTGTATGGTGATATGAATGGTTTGTTGATCAAAATAAGAGAATTGAGTTATGTTTCATAGGGTGATAATTTGGTGCCGGTTTAGTACTTTAGTTACGTGTTAGATAAATTAGGTGGATATGTAGAGAATTTGGGAGTGCAAATGAAGGAAATGATGTGGTGGATCTGGATGATGTGCTAACCATTCAAGAGTTCATAGAATACTCGAAAATAAAGAGATCTTGGAAAGGTTATATGAAATTGATTGCATCGTTTGAGTGGTTCAAGAATGTACATTACAAAACTTTGCCATGGTCGAACAGAATTGAACCTTCAAAGAGAGTTAGGGATCAATAAAGCGATTCAGTCGAGATAAAATAGTTTTAGGCCAGTTAGGATCTGGGGATGCCTTTTATGTGAGGGCGTGATGGATTTCTTTCTTAATTTTGAGTCAACAATTCCAATCCATAATTATCTTGGAGCTAAATGTTAATGGATGTTTATGTTTGGAAAACCATGTAGATTACCCATAAATGAGGGGTGTGAATGATATTCCTGACCAGACTCGTTATTTCTCTGTCCATTTCATATAACAAATTTGAGCTGGAATTGCAAACTAATGAAGAACTGTTTATTAAGTGTAGTAGATTATACTCGGAATAAGCCATCATGCTACCATGATATGAACTGACTTTTCATAACTCATTATTCATGAGTCGGGTGCTCGATATCATGTTATTTTCATTATTATTAGAAGTTATAGAAGGCTTATGTCCATAGTAACAATGTATGAATTACGGTGTCCGGTAACATACTGTTACCATTTGATCTACCTTCTTATGGTTTACAAGTTTTTAAAATATGTTACACGAGCCTGTCTATTATCAATCAGCTTTACTGTTCTTTATCTAATTGTGATCTTCACCTGAACAGGTTATTTATTTTAGGCTTTCTATGTAAATTACATGTTTAAGAATTTCCTATCTTATGCAGGAATTTTTTTTTGCGTATATGATGACTTGTAATTGTTTCTAGTTCATTGTTTGCCTTATATTCATTCTTATCCGCTGTTTCTTCCAGTGTCAAGGCATCGAACTCTGATGTCTGCATAATGGTATATTAAATCTGGATTGTTCACTTAAGGAAAACGCCCTTATTGCTATGTAGCTATTATAAAAAATTAATTACCCTATAGCCATATCTCTTGTGGGGGAACATTAAGACAGAGCTTCAGTAACTATTTGTTGTCTGTCTTTATTACATGATTCTTTAATGATCTTGTGTCTCCTCGTTTAATCTACTAACCATTGTTTTCTTAGCGGTGCCACATCACAGGCGGTGCACCCTTATAACTTCTTAATGTTTTAAAAGAACATAATATGGTTGCATCTTGCATTAGTTACTGGACGATTAGCTCCAAGAACATCAATGAAATGAAGCGATGTTCTGTTTGCAAATCGTAATAAATATGCATGATCAATGATCAATCATCCTGTCTGAGATTTCTTACTCCAAAGTCCAAACACATTAGGTTACCTTAATGCACAAAAGTTCTTATTTCTAGGAAAATGATGAAATGTTCAAGTATTTTATTTTCTATGTATGCATCTCCTATTGTAAGAATAAGGAATGTAGACAAAACAACAGTATTGACAACTGAACCTAGATGTCATACATCTTACTTCAATGTACATGAGTCACGTACTCCTATTTTTTTCTTATCTAACTGACCATTTTCACGTATGGACGTTTCTTGTGTACAGGTGACGTGAATAGGATCAGCGTAGGATCTGGAACCAATATCCAGGATAACGCTCTTGTTCATGTGGCAAAGTTGAATCTGAGTGGTAAAGTCCTACCATCATTGGCGACAATGTTACTGCTGGTGAGTATATGTAAACAATTTTGCATGGATCAATGTCACCTTTCATTATAAATGCTTCAACGGGCATTAGGGTCGGGTAACTTATATTCTGAGTAAACAGGTCATAGTGCTATATTACATGGATGTACTGTCGAGGATGAGGCCTTTGTTGGCATGGGAGCCACTCTCCTTGACGGTGTGGTTGTTGAGAAGCATGCTATGGTTGCTGCTGGAGCCCTTGTGAGGCAGAACACTAAGATACCTGGTATGCCGTGCCACTACCACTTAACTAGTGATTTGGAGGACTAATTTTTATTGCTTGATTTCAGACAAAATGAATTCTGCTCTCTCAGCCATAGTTTATGTTTACCAAAATCGAATCCTTCTTTTGGCACATGTGACCATACTTGTGAAACGAAGTATAATGCCCTGTTTGATGATAATCAAAAGATATGCCTTTTACTTTAGAAGAACCACAAACATGATTACAGAAATTTAGCGTTCCAACTATGCTGGCATGAATAATTATCTTTTGACCGAGGTTTATCATTTATGTGACAGGTATGGGGTGGTAATCCAGCCAAGTTTCTTAGGAAGCTTACAGATGAAGAGGTGGCCTTCATTGCCCAATCCGCTGCCAATTACACTAATCTGGCTCAAGTCCATGCTGCAGAAAATCCCAAATCCTTCGATGAAATAGAACTCGAGAAGGTTCTACGAAAGAAGTTTTCTCATCGCATTGAGGACTATGATTCATGAGCCCAGGTATTGTTTGAAGACTCCTCCAGAGCTTGTTCTTCCTGATAACATTCTACCAGACAAAGCTTCAAAAGCTACTTGAACAGAATTTCTCTAGTTCTACAAGAGTTCCATTTTATTTGACTTTTATAAGTCTTCATAACTAGTTGAATCTGGATCCAAGAAATCAATGAAACCAGGTCCTGCTCTTTCTGGAATTATGCAAGACTGCTCGTCTCATGTTACTTGTATGAGGCATGCTTCCTACAATTCAGACTTTTTACTTCTTGGTCTTTCGGATGTTCCGTTTCTCAAATTGGAAGAGAGACAATTTAGGGACTAGTGTTTCCTATATTGTACAATTACATCTATTTTATTGTACTTTGGGTGTTGAACTGAGTACATTTGTGGAGTAAATCTCCTGTGCACTCTATCCTATGAAGACGGAAGACCTGAAATTTTCTAATGATTGAAGTGGTATCTGTAATTTTATGCCAATTTGTTTCTTATTTTTCTCTTTGAGGAGAAGCAAAAAATCGCGTCTGAAGTGATAAAATCTAATCTCAACGTCAATTCTTAAACATCCTAGCATTTGCTATTGCTCAACAGGAAAATCACAAAATACTATTTAAATAGAACAAGTACTTAGCAACAATCATGTAAGTGAAGTAAAGAGGATGCTTAAATTAGAATATGTAAATAGTATGCATTCTCCAACCTGCCTTGAGACTTTTCCCATTTTTGCTACCTTGTGTGGTGAGCAATCATAAGTTGGGTGGGGGAGTGGGAATGATGATCATGCGACGAAAGCAACAAGAGGCAAGCTTATATTTGGACCGATAATGGAATTCTTTTGCTAAGTTCAAATACAAAGTAAAACAGTGTTCAGAAAAAGGAGATGTTTCAAGTGTTCACCAAATTCATGCAGAAGACTCATAAGAAAGTAATTGTTCAACCACGAAATGACATCCCAATACATCATTCTAGAATCACAAAGAAATTCCATCGTTCCTGAACAAGAGGCGGCTATGGCATACATCTGTCGGACAATCATAGGTCCATTGGAGTCACATCCTGGTCCAGTGGTGCTCCCTGCTCAACAGCTGCACCTTCTTCAACACCACCAGCTTGGTCACCTTCTTCGGCTGTTGGGACATCTTCTCCAGCTAGTTCAAATTCATTAATCATCCCTTGAACTGTTTGTTGATCTAGGACATGGAATGCCTCTCCTACACCTAAAATAGCCAGTGTGCAGGTAGAACTTGTCAACTTCTCCCCTTGTAAGGTTTCCCTTAAGGCAAAAAGAGCATCCTTAAGCAGATTTTCCCGGGTTGAGTCCATGAATGTTTCATACTTGCGTTCCAAGTATGTTTTTGCGGCCTGGGATCTTGATCCCATAGCAAAAGCTTGATACTCAAAATAATTACCACTTGGGCAGTTGTAGTAGAGGTGAGCTCCGGATTCATCCAACCCACCAACTAACAGACCAACACCATATGGCCGTTTCCAGGACCGCTGTGTGCAAACCTACAATAGGCAAGTAATAAGAATGTTAACCAATGATGAGCAGCAAGAGAAGAACTAGCAATGTGCCATATAACACCAAAAGATTGACACTCAATACAAGGTATGCAAGAAGCTAGCAGGTCTGTACTTTTTCCATCATGAGTGACAATACTGAAACTTCCACCCTGAGGGTATATCATATTTTACTTCTTAACTAAAGCACTCCCAGTTCTATAAGTACCTACATTCAGTGCAACCATGCAATTAAAGTTTGCTAGAACCCTAAATTTATAAATGACGGTGTAATCGAACACACATCACAGACTACTTCAACTAGAGTTATCAATGATCAATAACACAAACCAATACAATTCAGCAATGTTAAACAAGCACAGCCATTATCACCATCTCAATTCTCAAATAAATCCTCCCAATAATCCTCCACTCACAAACACGGAAGGAATGAGATGAACACAAATAAATACAATATCTGGAACAAAGCATTGAGGCATGTCAATGTTAGTGTATCTGGAACAACTAATGGCGAAAATCCTGCAGAATCACAATAAGAACTCTGGGTTCCCAGGATATCATTAAGAAGGTTGGAGACATAATAGTGTAGTAACCCATCACATGTTGATGCAGCCTGGAATAAGTTGCTACTAATAATACAAGTGGTTCAATACTTAATTTTTTTACTCAAAGATCTTACGACAAACATTAGAATTAATGAATTTGAAAAACTCATCTCCAGAAATTACTACATTACTAGGTCAAGTCCAACCAACTGAAAAGCAGTGATAATCAGAAATAGAAATAGATTCATTTGAGAAACACTTCTTAGCAATTAAAGACACTCAAAATTTGAGAAACACTTCTTAGCAATTAAAGACACTCAAAATTTGAGAAACACATCTTAGCTCTAACACTTCAACCCTATCCAATAAAGTCCCGACAATGAAAGTCTATTCCATTTCCAAAATCAGCATTCACAAATACTTTTCAATCAACGTAAGTAAAAATGTACTACCTCGGTCCAAAAGATGGTCTAGTTTGATAACTTTAATTTGCATAAAAAGTATCACGTTGATAGTAAAATAAGTTAAAGATACCATCTTTTGATATAATTTCACCACATATTATACAACATACTCAAATATATTTGAGTCCAGAAATTTAAAGTTCAACCATCAAAATTAAAAACTAGACAATCTTTTTGAAATGGGGCATAATTATTCAACCCTTGGACACTGGAGAATCATTTTGGGATAGAAGTAGCAATCAGAATCTAAGGTACTCACCTGAGCCTTATCAGCGAGCTGAACAACAAGGCGACCAACAGGGAGACTGGCGCATAGAATACTCGCCAGTGTACACTCGGATCGCATATACCGCGAAAGCACACGTCCATCAGCAGTGAGTCCAGCAATAGCAACACCAATATGATCATCAACCTATGTAGTGGACCAAATAAATCAACACCAAACTAATAATTAAACCATACAAAAAGGTAGCATCAAGAGAAATAATTTTCGAATAATTAATATTCATTGCCTCCGATTAAGATCGTCAAGTTGTATTATCAATTATCAAAATTAACAAACTTTATAGCCCGAATTGACCCACCTAACTCCCACTTAAAATAAAAAATACCATATTAATAGTAAAGTTCAATAAAAATACTATCATTTGATATAAATAAAAGTTTAACAAGATCACAAAAAAGAGGTTAATTTGATGAGTTAAAAACTAAAAATTAGATTAGAAAATCACACTTAATATTATATAAATATAAACACATATAAATATTCGAGTTCAAACTAAATATATGAAATAATTAATTAAAAAATTAAGGTATTAACCTTAAAGATCTTCTTTTGATGAGAAGATAACTCAGAGTTAGCTTTATTAACAGACCCCAAAACCACGTGGGTTTTGGATCTCAGCCCTATTGCCGCCGACCCTTGCTTCACTGCCTCCATCGCGTACTCCACCTGGAACACCGATAAAATAAATGATCGTTACACTTTATGCGACACTCTCTGTTAGACTTCGATAATAATAATAATAATAATATCATGACACGTGTTTTATTTTTTAAATTACGAGGATGGGGGATTACCTGGAACAGTCGACCCGCCGGTGACCATGTGGTTACGTCAGTGTCGTACTGGTTGCGAAACATTTTTGAGAATTTGGTGGGTTGCGAAATTGGGGGAGTGTTAAATGTAGGGGAGGGTTTTCTTCTGGAGCAAGTTGTGTGAAAGTTTGAGGGGTGTAAAATGGGATTTTTCACACTTCATTAATTTTGATTAAATTTTGAAATAATTTCACAAGAAATAAACTCACCAAATACACGAAATAGTGTTTTTAGCGGCTTTGAAATAAGCTATTTTTGCACTTGGCGTAATTTGCGTAAGCTCACGCCAGCTGAATAAGGGGGCAAAATGATCATTTACTTCCAACCACGAACTATTTAGGTGTGTGTATAACCGCCCAGACCACGAAATTAGGTTAATGTACAATTATACCATTTCATATAAATAGTTGTGTTAATAGATTTGATATCTCTTGAAAGATTTTATCTCATCATTTCTCTACATAAGCTCTAATTTTTATGTGATTTTATTCAACTTCAATAAATCAATAATCAACAATTAAAATTGGATACTAATTTAGAGATGGAGATAGTATTTTGCTATGAATTGAATTAAGTTATTCAAAAAAATAGACAACGAACATTTAGTCGAGCCCCAGGGGGCATAGCTCAATAGTAAAATAGGCTTGAATCTTGAAATGCAAATGTATTTTCAAGCCTCTTACGTGCGGTATGGTTTTAGTCGTATGATGGCAATCTCGTGTGAAGTGGTTTAAAAGGGGAAACTCAGATCCCCGCGTCCAATTGAGGCACGTCCGCGATTTAATACCCTGCGTTAATGAATCGGGGCAATGGGTAGCGTAGGACACTTGGTTTGAGGGGTTTGGCTTTTGCATTATTCGAATCAACCAAACATGGACTATTGTTGATCTCCCAGCAACATACAATGATCGATTTGAGAAGTACGATTATTGATATTTTGAATCTATATAGGAAAAAGTACTAAATATTAATCCGTAGTTATTACTGTGTTTGATGAGTACTAACATTGGTCAACATACAATACTAAATATTAGATTAATCAAATGTTTCATTATTGGAGAAAGTATCGAATTGAAATATGAGGTTTACATTTATTGAGAAGTTTGAGGGAGTATGAGAGTTTTAAATTAGTTTTGGGAGAAAATGAGATAATTTTTACTTTTTATATAAAGGATAAAAATATGGTACACATTAATAATGAAACATTTGATTAACTAATATTTAGTATTGTAAAATTTGACATATGATGTTTGATGAGTACACATTGATAATTCCTTAAAAAGATGAATTTTATCATATCAATTTTTATTTAACATATGATGTTGTGTCGAGCCAATGAGATAAAAATGGAATAGGTGGTCTCACGCATTGAAAGTTTGGTAAAACAATTTTTTGTTTAGACCGGTTACTACTATTGATCGTTCAGTTTGAGTTTTGAATGTCAAATCTACAAATTTGTATCTTTATTTGTACATAACTTTCATTTGAATCAAAATTATCAAGTTATCAACATTTGATATATTTTATACAACATAAGTAAAAATACTAAGGTTCAAAATTAAAAAATCATTTATCTTAACATAAAGTTCAATAATATTTGTGGGATGAAAGTAGTAATAGATCAGATCAAATAAAGATTCTCCTTATGTCAAAGGTGAGAGACTTATTCATGCTAAAATATTTTCTCATAACATGTTTGAACATCTCCGCCTTAGGTATGCTTACATGATAATTTAACACCCAAGTTTTCTCCTCGTTGAATTAAACTTCGAATGCGTTTGAATAATCTCTAACAAGTACATAATGGAATCATAAAAGTGAACATTAGACTTATATGTAAAATGTTTTATAATCATCTAGAGAGCAAAATCATATATATAGTTCGTAATTATACAATTTTACTGCAAAAATCATTATTTGAGAAGATATTTCATGCCCTGATTTTTGTTTGGGTTGGATCACTATGATGGTATCATGTCGATAGTAAGATCATTATTTAGATAATAATAATAATAATAATAATAATAACAATAATATCATGACACGTGCTTTATTTTAAATTACGAGTCAGAATTACACAGGAATAGTCGACCCGCCGGTGACCATGTGGTTACGTCAGTATCATCTGGTTGCAAAATTTTTTCGGGAATTTACTGAAACGGTGTCATTTTGGGGAGGGTTTGGTTGGGGGATTTGTTGAATTGCTCTTTGGGGGGAGTGTTAAATGTAGGAGGGTTTTCTTTTTCAGCAAGTTGAAAATTGTCAAAGTTTGAGGGGGTGGAATGGGAGTAATTGTTTGTTTCGGATATCGAGCAATATTTTCTATTCCGAGTCAAACTTGATAATCAATCGATTTAGTATGTTTTTCGGAGCTAGTACATAGCCGGTATTAATGTTTGGTGTGGAAATAGTGTAGACCAACATGGAGGTAGTGGAGTCGGATTCAAGCAGGTAGCGGATAACTCGATTGGATAGATAGCTTATGAAATAGTGTAATTATACTATTGTTTATGGTATTGAGTATTATTAACCTGAATCCAATTCGATAATTAGTCGAACGAGTAATCGAGCGATTTTCGGATCAAGTATCGAGCCGATACAGAATTATCCGGTCTGTTAAACTGTTACCAGTCCGACATTGAGGACAGCCGGACATGAGGAGTGTTGGATAGTGCAGTGATACATAGATGATAGATATAAAGAAAGTAAATGAGTTTTGAAGTAAAAGTGGGAGTAAGTGGCTTTGAAGTAAAATTGGGCTCGCTTAATAAAGCCCAAATTTACTATCGGTATTCAACACATTACACATCTTGATTATAACAGGGCAAATGGCACATGACATCACTAACGTTTCATTTATGTATCATTTCTATCAGTCATAGTCACTTTCGATCCAAATAGATCACTCAAGTTCATAAAATGACTTACTCGACTACTTCCGTCCATTTCCTTCATTATAATAAAAATTCCGTGAAATAAACTCAAAACTGACATGGATAATGTAATCCACACAACAATTTTAGGACAGATCCTCAAAATCACGCCATCGTCTTCTTCACCAGTGAAAACCCTCACTCTCTGTCTCAAACCCGTGTATGTCACATAAATATCAATGTCATTTACACCATGTACAACATGTTCCTTAAAAAGATGAACTTTATCACATCAAATTTTATTTAAAATTTGACATATGATGTCATGTCGAGCCAATGAGAAAAAAATGGAATAGATGGTCTCACGCAATGAAAGTTTGCTAAAACAATTTTTTTTGTTTAGACCGGTTACTACTATTGATCGTTCTGTTTGATTTTTGAATGCCAAATCTACAAATTTGTATCTTTATTTGTACATAAATTTTATTTGAATCAAAATGATCAAATTACCAACATTTGATACATTGTTATACAACATTAGTAAAAATACTAAGGTTCAAAATCAAAAAATTATTTATCTTAATATAAAGTTGAATAATATTTGTGGGATGAAAGTAGTAATAGATCAAGATCAAATAAACGTTTTCATTATGTCAAAGGGGAAAGACTTATTCATGCTAAAATGTTTTCTTATAACATGTTTGAATCTCTCCGCCTAAGGTTTGCTTTACATGATAATTTAACACCCAAGTTTTCTCTTGATTGAATTAAACGCGAATGCGTTTGAATAATCTCTATAGAGTACATGATGGAATCATAAAATTGAACATTAGACTTATATGTAAAATGTTTTATAATAGTCCAGAGAGCGAAAACATATATAAAGTTCGTAATTATACAGTTCTACTACAAAAATCATTAATTGAGAAGCCATTTCATGCCCTGGTTTTTTTTTGGTATGATATGTAGGATGGTATTATGTCAATAAGAAAGATCTAATTGTCAAAAGTTACGTGACACTCTCTGTTAGACTTCAATAATAATAATAATAATAATAATAATATCATGACACATGTTTGATTTTTTAAATTACGGTGATCGAATTACTCGAATAGTCGACCACGGTGACCCTGGTTACGCTCGTGTCGCATCGTCATAAGATTTTTGGGAATTCTATCAAACGGTCGGGAGTGGCTCGTGGGATTTGCTGGGTTGTTTTCGGGAAAGTTGTTAAATGGTGGGAGGTTTTCTTTTTAGCAAGTTGAAAATTGCCGTGCTCAAGGGGCGTATGAAAATTATATGCATAACTTAAACAAAATTCAAATAAACATATAAACATAATCGCATTAAATTATATATTTCAGAGATAAATATATCGGAACACTTACAGCCGATACTGAAGCCTCGTGGGAATTTTTTTCCGAAGCCTAGAACATCAATCAAAATCTCCAAGCACTACAAGCAGTAGTACCTCTTGCAAGTCCATACCAAGAGGGGTTGAATCCCACACTTGAGTTGGCTAGAACTATGTATTTAATTACGAGGAAATTAAAGCAAACACGTTATTGCACTTATCACCCGGCCATCTCATGGAGGAGCAGGGCCCGAAAATTTTGTTTTCAGGGCTAGGTTTTTGTGTGAAAATTTCATATGTTCTTTTTTCATGAAAGCCCTATATACCAACTCATTAACTAAACCGACTTGTTTAATTAATCTTAACAAACCAATTAAACCAAGCTCA
Source organism: Lithospermum erythrorhizon (assembly GCA_019722365.1). Taxonomy (NCBI): domain Eukaryota; kingdom Viridiplantae; phylum Streptophyta; class Magnoliopsida; order Boraginales; family Boraginaceae; genus Lithospermum; species Lithospermum erythrorhizon. The sequence continues at coordinate 1,692 of JADFUC010001018.1, read as the reverse complement.
TCCAATATCAAATTACACGTGTAACTTGATGTTTTAATTAGTAAACTCGTTGATTACAATCAACTTCCTAATTTAGCAAGCGCAGTTTTATTTCATACATGAAATATAACTCAACGTCAATGTACGTGGCGCGATTTTTCTAGGCTCTAGATAATATACTGTGATAATAATATAAATAGACCATTAATATTATTATAACGGTTATGCATGGGATCTAGCAACTGACATAACCCCGGTGATATTCAGAAACCAAATAGTAATTACAATTACTATAATTGAACATTCTGTTTATTTAATCACATTTAACTAAACTAGAAAATGAATTGTTACAATAATTGTCTTAACAGACATAATTAATTAAACCAATAACTATTGATTTCCAACAATGACACTTGCCTTTGGACGATTACTTTATAATTATTTTGTCTCGCGATCTCTAGTCAGACAATCCATGTTATGTACGCGAAACATCCATGACTTTCTTTTACCTCGAATCTACGAACTACTGATAAACCGGCAACATCGATGCAAGTAACAATATGACTTCGAGAGTATGCGTGAGATTCCACTTTGTATATTAAGGTTGGCATATTAAGGTTGATAAATTCTCATAATATATCAAATATCTATCGTTATAGCCGTTAAATATGCTCCAACATATGTCAAGATAATTTCGTTATGCAGACAAGCTGACATAGTCAAACACAAAACTCATATAACATAGGTAGTTATATACGCAGTCTGGGCACCGCTAGACTTCAACGGTTCTCTAAGCAAAATTCATGTTATATGTATATAGCATATCTTCTCGTGGATTTTACAAGAGTCAACCGCCTCAATTATACAACCGATAGCCCATAAGATTGATTAGACTTACAAGCTCTCATGATCCATGAAAATCGATCATCAATCAATCACTATGTTGTTCATCAAATGCTAGTTGCCCTAAAACCATCAGCATCTGACTAGAAAAAAATTGGCTCTCTTACGTTTCTAGACTTGAAGAGGTTCTCTTGTCAACACTCACAGGTTGCCTCTTTAGAAACTCTAGACTTGTCTTGGGATTTATTATTCCAAACGTGAAACAATAAATGACTATATGAATGAATTACACATCCATATAATGTAGTTAAGAATGAGATTGTAAAACAAGAATTACCTTGTTCAATTAATTACTTAACTTATTTCAAAAGGTAAATGAACTAGCTCCCACTGAACCTTGCATCATTCAATTTGTTCTTTGATCCAGTGAAATCAAACATTGATTCAATCACAGAAGATATCAAATCCGAAATGCTCCCTTAAATCCACAGGTGGATCCTATAAGATTTCATAAAACTCTTAGGTCATTTAAGACAAGTAAAGTTGGAAGACAATGATTATAATCACGTCCTTAACCAAAAAGCTACTTACAAGTACTCAGTACATCCATGTGCTCGGTCTTTCAACCATGGAATCAGCTATGTCTAAGATTATCCTGATATAGTTATACATAGCTATGGGCAAAATGAGGTTTAAGCCTTTTGTCATAAGCCTTGCCTTGAATTTGTGGACATTACCATCTAGGTCCAATTTCTTCTCAAATATCCACTTACAGTTACCCCACTAGTTAAGTGTAACAAGGATCAAATCTTGTTTAGTACATGTGAGACTATGTCGATAGCAATACGTAACGAAACGAAGTACAATGAT
>JADFUC010001968.1:0-99867 GCA_019722365.1 Lithospermum erythrorhizon | reverse complement strand
TATTACGTATTGCTAAATCACTTGATTTTGAAATGTAGATTCTCTTAAACCAAAATAAAAATTTTTGAGAATTGGAATTTTTCAAAATCACTTCCTCGAGCCTTCGAAGTTATTCACGTTTTAAAATCTAAAATAATTAATTTCCGAAAATGATTTGAGGGACTTAAAAAAATTCAAAAAAATTATGGAAAAATTTGTTAAGAACCCTAATTTCAAACAAAGCCTCTGTATATTTTGAAATCATGAATTTTAAAGCTTCAGTCATAAAATTAAAATATTTAATTTTATTTCTTTACAAAACACATAAAATCAATCCTTTTCATTACACAAACATAAAACCAATTGTGTTAATTCACATATACAATTCATCTACAGTAAAATAAAACCAACAAATAGAAAAAAAATATTCATTCTAATAACCATGGCTGGATTCATATAAATTTTATCACATGAAATTAATCTGATTATCAATGAACAATTAAACAATACATGTTTAACAAATTTAGCTAAAAATATATAAAATTAAAGCGCACTCCATGATGCCATCAAGGAATTTTTATATGGTTAACTTCGAATAAAATAATCAAATATGCAATATAAATAGATCACTAATTTATATATTTCATATCTAAATTATATATTACAATATATGAATATTAGAAACAATTACAATGCAGCCAACGGAAGTCTTCGCAATAATTCTTTCCCGAAACCTAGAACATCAATCTAAATCAATGAGCACCTCGATTGGTAGTGCATCTAGTTAGTCCACACTGCAGGGGTCAATCCTGCCACTCGAGTTTGCTAGAACTGATATCAATTGGTTTTAAGAAATGTGAATAGTCTTGATTTATTTCATGGAGAAATTCGGCTCTTTCATGGAGAATGAAGAGGCCAAAATTCTATAAGGTAGTTGTGGCTTTGAGTTTTGTTGCATAATACATCTTTCATGAACTCTCATATATATAGAGCTTACAAATAATAACCTAACTCGTTAACTAACGAGCTAACCTCATTAAACAAAATCCGTTATTTAATTGGTCTTATCAAACCAATTAAATAAACAACTCATTAATATTTAATTGAGCTTATCAGTTAACTAAATAACTCAACCCACTAGTTAATTAATATTATCAAGTTAATTTTAAACAAGTTCGACATGTTTATTCATTAATCTAACAAGCAATTAATTCAAGTTCATCCAATTATTTTCATTACTGTAATGTAACTATCCTAATTAAGAATTTCACATTACAATCAACTTCTCATGACAAAGGCAGTTAATTTTACATTTAAATATAACTCAACATCATATGGGACCTTTCTGCATCTTCGGGGATAATAACAACCAGATTGTAATAACCTCGCCACGTTAAAAAAAAAATTAATTTTTCGGTCACAAGTGGATCCTGATAAGATAAATAATTTCGATGATAATATTATTTCGTAAATTATTTGAGCCAATTACATTTATAATTTAGTAGTTTTTGCCATGGAAAAATTTTTATCTTTTGGAATCGGGTTCGGTTGAGATTTAAGCACGATAAGCCGAGAAATTAAATCAAACCTAATCTAATTTGAGTCTTTTAAATATCTATCCACACTTATCTTTCCACATCATCACCAACACTTCATCTTCTTTCTTTCTCTTCAGGTTTAGATTCACCCCCTCCCCTTGAAAATTTTCCATTTCTTTCGATTGTCGCCAAACTCAAGATCGCTTGTAGAATATTTATTCATCCTTCTCTTCGAAGGCGTGGCCGAAACAAGCCTTTTGAGATATTTCGGGTTTTGACATAATTGACTTTTAGTTGACTTTTCCATAATTCAATTTTATGATGAATCTTAGTTGGTTATGGTTCTATGATGTATAAGTGATGAATTCATGATTTAGAGGTCGCTTGAGATGTTAAGGTCGAGCTGATCTTTCTAGGTTTTGCTGACTTTGGGGTGATTTTTTTATAAGACTTTAAATGTAGGGAGTTTAATTGGACCTTATCAGAGTTGCTGTGATGTTAAATTAGTTATTTAAAATCGACAGCGGAGTTAGTCAAAAAGTGTTAATTCCAAGTTGAGTCAGAATTGATATTTTGTAGTATGCGCTGTTAATTACTGACCAGCCGACAACTGCACGACTTATAAGTTGATTTGTAATGATATAATAAGATGGAATTTTAGCGGGGATCGATTGGTTGTGTCCATGGGATTATAATTGATAGTTTAATTCGCCATGTTAGAATGCTTAGAAATCATTCCTTATTAGAGTTTGTAATGTTTATTCTAGAACGTACTTCGTATATTCCCGAGTATACTGGAAGTCATAGCCTCGATCATGGAAGTAACGTCTATCGCTCTTCGTGAGGGATCTCTTTGTAATACTATAGAAAGTAGATTTATTCCGTGTTATTTTACGTACTTACCTTTATCAGGAATATGTTATTGTGTTATGATTACGTGAGAATGATGTATATGTCATGGTGTTATGATTACTTGAGAATGATATGATTTATGTGTGAGCCATGATATGATTATATTATGTGGCGCCACATCGCTGAGGTAAAGTAATAGCTTGAACTCCCAACTTATATTTCGATTGCGGCCTCGTTTCTACATCAAGTATCTTATGTGGCCTTTTCGCACTTATGTATTTCTCGTGATCTTGTTTTACGATTTACGATTGTATGTTTTAGCCGTGGTGCTTATTGTTCTTGGGAGTAATAGTCGTCATTATATGAAATGCTGCAGTTGAGCACGTGTTCCTCGAGGTGACTCGAGTATTAGGATACGACCTGTAATCGATGAAGCGTTAGGTGGCTATTTAAGAGCGTTGTTTATCCGCTTTATACGCCAGTATAAGAGTTATGTGTATCAGCCTTATACGCCGGTATAAAGAGCGTTGTTTATCGCCTTATAATGCCTATAAGAGTTTGTTTATCAACTTTAAAGTCGGTATAAGAGTTGCTATATCACTTTATATCGCCGGTATAAGAAGGCTACAGACGCCTTTATACGTCGAGTAAAGAGCGTTTGTTTATCGCCTTTATACGCCGGTATAAGAGTTAAGAGTTTATCGCAATACTTTATACGCCGGTATAAGAAATACAGGTATCGCCTCTTTATACGCCGGTATAAGAGCGTCAGGTATCCACTTTATACTTCGGTATAAGAAAGGCGAGTTTATCGCCTTCATATACTGCATAAGAGATTGGTTATCGCCTTTATACTTCCTAAGATGTTGTCAGACGACTCGTCGAAAGTTATGTGCATCAAGGATTGTAATCCGACGGTATCTAATGATTTAGCAGATCGACGACTGTGAGTAAAGTTTTGTCGGGTCTCACCGTAATTTCATGTGGTTTCGTGTGATTTTTGTTTAGTGAATTGTATTCATTATCGAGACCCTATATTCTATGTTATGCCATGACGCATTTAGAATTTTCTTTGAAAGTATAAATATGGCCTCACAGTAGTTCCGTTATATATATATATACATATATATATATATATATATATATATATATATATATATATATATGCGTATTTGACACCTATGTTAAATTGACGGTCGTATGGTTTAAGTTTCACTCGTGTTAAGTTTCACTAAGCTTCGCGCTACACTCTTTTCGCTTTGGGCGCATTTCATTTGCGCTGCCGATGCACGGCTAGTTGAGCATGAGGCCGTTGGAGAGTTTGTCTGGTGGCTAAAGCGAGCACGGTGGCGTAGGATCCTCAAGGCCCGATTTTGATGTAAGGTCAAATGTTTTGATTGTTGTACTTTATTTTCAAACTTTAGCCTTGGCTTGCGCTTCATTTGTATTCGAGTACAAAGATTTACTTCCTTTTGTAGCCTTGCTGCATTACAATTTAATTGGAATATTGTATATATAAGGGAGTTGGTTGGTTAGATATCACCTCGATGGATTGTAAATTTTAAACTCGTGATTATTTTGGAAATATTATATGTAATCATATTTTTAAGGAAACGTAGTAGTTTTAAAAAACCGAATCGCCCATCGGTTTTGGTGATTCTAGTGTTCAGATTATAATGACTCTCACTCGTATACGACCAAGTGTCGTTACACGTATAATAATATAATGTAATAATATTATTATTATAATGGATTATGCCCTGGACCAAGAATCAGCAATCTCCGTATTATCAGTTTAATCCGACTAGTAATTACAATTACTATTATTGAATGTTCTGTTTATGTAATCACATTTAATAAACTAGTTAATAAATTGTTACAACAATTATCGCAACATGCATAATAAATGAAACCAATAACTATTGATTTCTAACACATTCATTCGCAAAATCACAGTGCTAGCGTACTGCGCGTAAGTGTCGCTTGCTAACGAGCTGACATCGAAGACTTCCCTGTAATGTTTTTCATAAACACATGAAATAAACTACTTATTTCTTATACGATGCATGAAATGTTAGTATCACTTCATATTATACGAAATATGTAATTTCATTCATGATGTATGCTACACGACGTATATATTGCTTCATGGGTTATACATGAAACGGCGCTTAGCTTCATGTAGCATGAAATAACTTTAACAAAAAGTAAACGAAGCTACTTTTCGCACTTTTGCCTTTATGTATTTATGGTAAATGACCATTTTTCGGATCTACGCACAATCTAACTCTTGTATTTAACCGCACCCGTACTTCAATGAGGGTAAGAAAGGAAAATAGTAGCATGAGTTGTATTAGGCTGTGCAAAACGTCTAAGACTATGAATAATACACCAAAGCCCAAACGAATCTTCACACTCTGACCGAGGGAGTATATCACAAAAAATTCCAACTACACGTGCCTCCTATAATATTTATTGCACTACTTAATGGGGACATCTTGTTCCCCCCTTTCTCGCGGTAGTCTAAGTATCGAGATATCATTTTTCCCTGCCTTTGTTTTACGGAAGAAAAGATTCGAAGTTTCGTGGTCAACGGTGCTCTAGATATCTGCCTGGGATGCTGGCGATAGTGGACCGGATGACAAGTCTTCCAAGAGCGCGTCCGATACGCCCGGGTCCAAATGAAAAAGCCTCGCAAACAAAGACCGTTGCCCGCCAAACACTCCGAGAGTTTACTTTTGTAGTTAGATTTTGTGTATCAAAGTGAACTTACTTGATTGGTTCAAGCGTTTACCTTTTGGCGAAAGCGTTGGACCGCTAATTGGTTGAAGTTCTTGATTGCTCTCATTACTATCGAGTAGTAACGGTTCCATCTCATTAAGGTGTTGGATAATTATGATTTTCAATGCTCCTCATAATTATGGTTTTAATTGGTTTCTGGGTCTCGTCAGAAACACACACTCTACCTTTATGACAGAAAGCAGCGTTCAAATTCTATCAGATAGTCTTTGCTGTATTAACTCTGTTCAATTTAACTTGTTTCCTTGTTTGATGGTATTGTTTAAGCTTGAAAATTGTAATTGATGGTAAATTGAAGAACTAATTTAATTTAGCCAATATAAATTTGTAGCCCTAGTAGTTATTCGGAACTGGAACACAAATGTTTTACTTTTTTAACTTGGGTGGAGTTTAAAAGTATTTTTTTAAGTTAAAAAAGTATCGTCTACACAAGAAGGACCGCCGACACGTCTAGGTTAGCATTTAGACAGTGGTCAACGTAAGGGCCGTCTAAGTTTTTTAACTTAGACGACGACTCTTATTACTTCTTTTTTTGTGCCGTTCAAGCATTATTTTGTGTGTCGTTCAAGTGTTTTTTGTAGTAATATGATTTTATGCAATTATTCTTTGCTGAAATGAAATGATGTATATTGTGGTTGTGTAAACACAAATTGTTCCTTGAATCTTAGAAAAAACCCAACCAAATGAATTAAAATTTGTTATCGTATAGAGTAATAACATGAGTTTACTTTACAGAGGGTATTTGTGTAATTTGATTTAGATATGTTCTGGAAATAGAAAATTTGCTCTAATATTATTGCTAGCTTTTTAAGTATGTCATTTAGTGCATCGTTGACCCTTTTTGCTCAAGATCTTGTACTTGGTGTAATTGGTACTTGAAGAGGATTATTGGGCCAAAGTTTTAAGTTTGGTGACTTGGTGTGTTTGCACATCAATTAGGCATGTTGTTGTTGTTTTGGTTTAATCGATTTGATTATAAATAAAAAAATTGAGACGAAATGGTTTTAAAAAATCAAAACCTACAAAAAGTTAATCAATTTTGATTCTAAAATTAACCAAACCGACTATATAGAAGTTATTAAAAAATTATTTTTCAAAAATTTAAAAAAACAATCATCATCCTCACCAACCACATTTCTTCACTGCTTTTCGTTTTCAAAATCATCTCAAATGATAAGAAATCATGTAATATGAGAGATGATGTTCGCTAGCATCACAATTTCAAATTTATCTTCAAATAGTTTGAAAACTCGACTTTCCATCTAGTACAGTTTGAAGAAGGGCAATTAGCTCTTTTCAATTTTCTCACATCCTTATCTCACCAATTCAATTAAACACATATCCTCTTTTCTCGCTCCTAGGAACAATGCAATCACTATTGTCAAATGAACAAATTCCTCAAAATTTGAGATTTAAGAGAAGAAAATTAGATTATTCCAAAAAAGCATAAGTAGTTACTATATTTCCTTTATTCCACCAAACTAAAATTATACTCTCAATACCAATATATATATATCCATCTTTAATCTTAATTTTAATGATCAAAAAATTAATTACTCCTAACAAATTTTATTATTATTTTAATCACCACATATTATAAAATATATATATAAAATATTTAAGTTTAGATAAGAATATATGAGTCCACCATCATAATTTAAAATTTAACAATATTTTTAAAATGAAAAGAGTAATTTTTAAGTGGCTATAGGCAAAATAAGAAGCTAATTGTGTAGGTACACCATTGTATGATAGTTATTAAAATAGATGACGTTAGTCAAAAAAGAAAACAAAAGCAGTTGGCAGTTGCATGGTGATTGGTGGAGAAGTGGACTTTGAACAACTAATACCCCTGATTATTTCTGATGAAGATGATGATGAGGTGTCATGAACACCACATATACATTGATTGCTTCGTCCCATGGGTCTTTAACTATATATATATATATGAACATCCATTGGGCATCCATGTTTATCCTTCGCCTTATTGGTATGTCAATGTCGATCACATCATTCCAAATATTCAATATTCTAAATTTGAATTTGATCATAATATTGGACTATTATTAAATTTTAATTTTAAAATGAACTGTCCTCTATATTTTGTATCTTTAAATTTTGTGCATTAATTAATTTTCAAATGCATGCATTTGTCCTTCAGTCTTTAGTCCTATTTTATATTGTAATCTACAAATGTTCCTTCTATTCGTAACAAAACAACAAAATCCAGTCAATTCAAGCATTAACATAAGAAAATATTTACTATATATAAACCAAATAAACATAGTCGATTATTCGGCTTCAACAAATTTTCTTCCACTTAATGTCCTTACTAACTATAGATTATCACATTCTAATTTGAGGACATAATAGTAATTTGCATAATAAGTTTCATAACTGCATAAAAAATGCACATTTACATGAGTCATGGTAACTTTCATGTAAGACAATAACTTCTTCCTATATAGCATATTAATCTGTTTTTAACTGCATCATATATATCTATATATGAACACAAGCTATATTCCCATATAGTCATAAAATCGACATAAAATGCACAAAATAAAAGAAACCCTTAAAGATCGAATATGACATCCATGTATCGTTACATTAAAGTATTTCTTAATTTACACGCATCTCGTATACCCAAATGCTAGTAATAACCAATGGATTTAGCCTACCTACTTGTTAATAAACGTAATTTATGTTGTATTTTAATTGAAAAGGTTACTCAAGCTTGTCTAATTTTGACTATTTAAAAATGTTAAGAAAAAAACATATTTAATACTCTCCATTTTTTTTTTGTCGTCCTAGCACATTTTTTTGTTTCAAATTATCGTTTTCAGTTTTCAATACATTGTTTGGGTAAACATTGCTTTAAACCCCAATTTAATAGTCTTAGTAATATATGTTGTCATCTAGAGTAGTGAAACAATAATTAAGAAAAAGTATGTTAAAAAATAATGTCATTTTGTTTTGAAGAAAGAAAAGGCTTTCTAAGGAGTGTCATTTAATAATTCATATATCAATTAATTAGGGACATATGTGTAAAATTTCACTACTTCTTAAAATTGTGTACAATGTGCTAAAACGATAAATAAAATCTATTAGATAGGTGTTCACGTTAGTTGCTATGTTAGTTGTATTAGTTATCTCTTAGTGTTTGTATTCCTAAGGACGCTCGACTTCAAGCAGATCATGTAATATATTTCATGTGTACAACCCTTCTATGGGTAATATATATAAGAGGCGCCACCATGAAGCAGAGGTTTTGGGAACTGCTTATGTCTCAGGAAGTGCTTTAAGATTAAATGGTATCACACGGTTTCTCCACCTCTGCCTCAGTCTCCGACGACATCTCTACTCCTCCTCCTGTCTTCTCAGTTACCTGATTTCCCAATCACTACTCTCCCAAACGTCCCACCTACTGATATCCCATCCCCACCATCTCAATTTCCCATATAATGCCTCCTACATATGTTACTAATACGACACAATCCGTCCTCTAGACTCCGTCCTCCACGGTCTACTTTATGCGCCCAACAATCCCTCCAATATCACCTACCCAAATTAGTAACCCATTCTCCCCCACCACCTTCAATTCCTCTTACCCATGCTCACCACTATATCTCAATCAAGATGACCAACACAAATGTTTAATCGGGCATCCAACTCGAGCCGTATCTTTGGCAGCTTCAACGCCTCTATGGTTAAGGCTGACGGCTCTATCTCTTGTTCCCTATCTCACATCTCGGTTCCCAATGGACCACCTCTTCCTAATCCGGTGTATGATCTCTGGCTTCAACATGTTTAGTTGCTTATGAGCATGTTCATCTCGTCATTGTCTGAAGAAATTATCCCATTAGCATTTTTGGAAGACCTTACACAGTACACTGGCCAATCCCTCGTGTTCTAGTCACATGTATCTGCTTGATCAACTTATTGGCCTAAAAGAATGATTAGTCCGTTGGCGCCTACCTTAAGCATGCAAAGGTCATTTATGATGCTCTCACAGCCATTGGCAAAAAACCATCTCAGGATGTGTTCATCATGTATTTTCGTCGTGGGTTGAGGGATGAATATTGAGACCTCAAAACATCAGTTTATACTCGTGGGTTTCAGATCACATATAAGGAACATCGTAATGTTCTTCTCACACACGAGTTTGTCAATCCAGAGATCTCCATATCTTCTTCTATTATGTCATGAGGCTTGCTTCCTACTCCACCACCAGTTGCACATTACGCTTCTCGTCACCAAGGTTCCTCGTCACCATACAACCTGAATCGAAAGAAGGAAGGAAAATCTAACATGACTATGCACATTTGGTGATCTAACACAACAAAGTGACAACATATATTTACACTTTACACTTTCATCAATTATACATATCATATATAACACATTTTCTGAATATATACTTAGACACAACTCAAGGTACAAGTTGGAGACTTATAAGATATCCTAGCCACCCAAATCTTGAATCATGATTTTCTCGGCTCATGAGTAATAAACGAAAATTACTTATTAAATTAATAAATCTAAAAACCCAATAAAAAATTTAGAGAATAAATTTTGGTACCTTCTAAAGAATGAGTGAAAGCTTCTCCGTGATAATATATTTTATTATTGTAGAGGAATAAGGTTCTTAGGATTGTTTGAGATGAAAATTACGCAAGAAACTCATGAGAACAAAGCGGGTCGTTTGAGGTTTGTTCTGTTTCCTTAGTTAGAGGCGCGACAAGCCTAGTATCCTACTAGCTTGACATGAATCATCACTTACTCGGTGAAGGCGAAATGGTAAAGCATGTATTTAAGCATATAGCTCGAGTACGGCGGAGTGCCGTAGTATACATAAGTGGGTAAGTACATGGGTTTTGGCTATTTCAGCCAGTTCGCATGACTCCAAAGCACGATGCTTCATTTGTGACTCAACTATGCATCTTGATAATTCGTTCCCTCAATGAACTTTTGCTCCACAAGCCAATCTAGCCAAATAGTATGTAGCCAACACACAGTTTGTCAAGCCCAGTATGCTTCTTATCAAGAATCACCGTATGTCCATGGATACCTGATATAAGGGCCACCCATCATATAACTCCATACTTGGCTTCTCTACATCAGTCCGAACCGTATGAGAGAATGGATTGTCTCCATATTACAAACGGTCAGCAGTTAGACATTGCTCACACCGGTAACGCTTCCTTTACATCTTTTGAAAGTCCATTAGTCTTGTAAAATATTTTACGTATTCCTACTTCTCAAAAATCTCTTTTGTCGATTCAAAACTTTTGTCGTGACAATTGTAATTATTTTGAATTTCACCCCTCTTACTTTGTCATCAAAGATCAGGCAACACATTGATCGCTTCATTCAGGTGCGAGTAATCAAGGGTTATATTATTTTCGTTCAAGTCCTGACGTTCTTCCTCCCCGTCCATTTTCAATTGAGTCTAGGAATGTCTCTAAGCCTATTTGGCATCATAGGTTGGGTCATCCGAATTATCTGATTTTTAAAGGTTTAGTTCGTAACTTAGGTGTTGGTGTCGTAGGTTCTTCGTTCAAGTCATGTAAGTCGTGCCCGTTAGGCAAGCTAGCTAAGGTTTCTTTAAGTTTAAGTAATAAAAGGAGTGTTCGGCCGTTGAAACTTATTTTCTCAGACTTATGGGGACCAGCTCATAATTGTCTTTGGATGGTTTTTGGTATTTCATAATTTTCGTTGATGACTTTTCTCACTTTATATGGTTCTATCCTTTGGTTCAAAAATCTGATGCCCCCTCTGTATTTAAACAATTTCAATTGCTTGTTGAACGTCAATTTAATATAAAATTAAGGCATTACAAACGGATTGCGGGTGAATTTTGATCGTGTAATAACTATTTTAAAGAAGTTAGCATTCAACATAGGGTGTCGTGTCCTCACACACATGAACAAATGGGGTGGGTTGAAAGACGACATAGACCTATAGTTGATATAGGTTTAACCATGCTTTCTCACTCAAAGTTAGATCGTCGTGTCTGGCATTATGCTTTTGTAACTTCAGTGTTATTAATAAATAGGCCTCCTACCCCCGGTTAATCAACTATTATCCGCCTTTGAACTTCTTTTCAAGCGATACCCTAATAACTCGTTCCTTCAAAGCTTTGGATGGTTATGCTATCCTTATCTGCGTCTTTATAACAATTATATATGTGATTTTTTATCGACACCCTCAGTATTTTTGGGGTATAATCCTGAACATAATGGGTACCGTTGTATGGCTTTGGATACTCAACGCATTTATATTGCCAAATTTGTCTTTTTCATTTCACAAGACTAACGTGCATATAGTTAAATCTAATATGAATGTTCCATATGAGAGTGGCTCTACATTTTTTGTTCCTAAGGCATCTGTGATGTATCCACCTTCCACTACTACCATATCAACACACACACAGACACACAAACACACACCACTTGACACACTGACACATTGCCCTATGTATCCCACTCTCCCTTAAATATGTCACATGCCAACAACTCCCCTACCCATATGTTATCCCCAGCCTCATACACCTCTACTCTACCTACCACCTCAACTGTGTCATCTTCCCCTCTACCTTCCCCTATCTCCACTAAACCAACCTCAATTCTTCCTGTGCAGCCGTGTCCTCAAGCTATCCATCAACACCACATATCCCTCAGACCAAACCCAAAACCATCCTATAAGAAATCCTCAACCAGACTCATGCTCTCTCGGTCCTCGCTCTTGAAACTGAACATACCTATTTCATACAAGCCCATAAGTATCCCTTATGGCGTGCCTCCATGGGTGAGGAAATATATGCCATGTTACACACTAACACATGGACATTTGTTCCCCTCATCCTTCTATGAATGTCAGAGGGGTACGCCGATATTCAGTTGAAACGATGTCGCTGTCGAGTAACACGTCAAAAGTACGCTTAGTAAAAAAACAAATAACTCAAGTCAGGGGCGTAATGGAGTTTACTAACACTTTTATTCCAGTTATTAAAATGCAATGATTATTCACTATTTATCTATCATATTTTAACTAGTCTATTCATCAAATTGATATGCAAAATGCTTTTTTACATGGTACTTTTAGTCAAACGGTGTATATGGTCCAAACTCCGTTTAGTCGGGATGAAATACAATTCTAGTTAAGTTTCCAAATTGCATAAATCCTCAGACGGTTTAAAATGTGCCCTGCCTCCTCGGCTCTTCACTACCTACAAGAATTTTTGCTCTCTTACGGGTTTTTGCACCCAAGACGTATAATTTCTCTTTGTTTTTAGATTGCGCAGTGTTCGCCTTGTTTTGGCCGGTATATGTCGATGGCATTGGTGGATCGGAAACTCTCCCAAAGTTCTTTGCTACTTATTTCCGGCTCTAGTCATTGGTGACGCGTGATCTGTTACACTCTAGTTTCTTCTGTGTGGATCAACAATTCAATGTCGAATGGTTACCTTTTTATCTCGAAGAAATACATGGTGGATCTATTACTTACAGTCGATGTTCTTGTTGGAAATCAATGAGAATCGGGTTCCATTTATTATTTTCCTGGCCATGACAATCATAGAAGAATTCATTTACCACGGTTATGACATCAACTTTAGTGTTCAACTTAGTAATTGTATTACTAGTGTGCGGGTTCTCATGATACTTAAGGGTTATGAGCTATTGCTAGATCTTACTCATTAATCGTTATAATAATAAGAAGTTTGGCCAATTATTATTATACAACTTACTATTCCGAGCCTAGAAGGTCACACACATACAGTGACGTTTGAGTTATATTTCATGTATGAAATTAAAGAGAACTATATATATAATTGAGAAATGTATTTCTCTAATTACAAGTGGTTCTACATTTTATGTAGAATATCGATTGAACAAATAGAATCAATTAAATAGTTATTTAATTGTTCGAGTAATTTTAGTATTTATCGATGAATTTGAAAGATTATCGATATTGATTCATTACTATTTAATTAGATTAATTAAATACTAACTTCATTAGCAACTCATTAGTGTCTTAACGAACTAATGAGTTAACGAGTCAAGCTAATACTAATCTGGAAGTCAGTTTATCGGGCTTGTTTTAACTCATTCTATATAAGCAAACTTTAGGGTTTTTCATCATGTTTGGTAAAAACTTTTTTCACCAAAAACCTAGTAGCCGCCCCCCCCTTTGGCCGAAATTCTCTCAAGAATTTTGGGGTTTTTCTCTCGTTTTGTTCATCTCGTTTACTAGCATAGATTAGCTTCTGATTCAACTCCTCACGCGCTGACTAAATTGTAGATCATACGATTGATATTACAACAAGGAGTCAAGGAGGCTTCAAATTCACGCTAGACTTCTAGCTTGTGGATTTTGTGGAATTTACTCACCGCACCTGTAAGTCCTCTGCTCATATATTTAATTATATGTTTTTGTATCAATAACGTAGTGCACTTTAAAGATCCCCGAACTATGGATTTGTATTCATACTCCTATATCCATAGTAATTTTCTTCTCAAGTGGCATCATCATGAGCCAAATTAAAGTTGCTTTATTATTTATTTATTTTATGCTTGTTTTGTGTTTCTTTATCAATTTTTATTTCGACATTCTTTGCTCATATTTAATTGATAAATATATGATGAGAATAAATCACCATAAGTTCGATTATTGATTTACATGTGTTATAAGTTTATGATGATGTATTATCATATTTTGTTAACATGGATTTTGTTTCATAAATTAAAAGGACGATTTAATGTTGCTTTTCAAAACAAGTGAAAACGTGTTTGGGGCTTGTAAAATTTTGTAAAATTAAAACCTAATTTTTCTTGAACTCAAATAGGGACGTGAAGATCTCCATTAAATTTCATAATTTTTGGATTTTTCTAAGTACCTCAAAACAATTTTGAGATTTCTGGACTATTTAATTAATAATTAAATATGAAAAATTTATTTTAATGAACGACCAGTGGGATTTGTTCAAGAAAATTATGAAGTTTAACGTGTTCGAATTTCATAAATTTTGAAAAATTTTAAAGCCTCCAAAACGATTTTACAAACGAATTAAATTAAATCTGAAAAACCGAGTTAAATATGGTATTATTACCATAAATCGGCCGACCGATTCTCTCCTAAGAACTTAATGGGCTGGCCCGTGTCGGATCGGTGATTTGGTACCAAAATGACGGTCGGATTTTGGTACCATAGGCCTCCATAGGCCGGTCGTCCGAGCCCATTGATGACAGGCGCCTCCTAATTTTGAAAAAACCCTAATTCCTAATTTATTCCTTATTTCGTTTCCTAAAATTACGTGGACTAGTTATATTGCTTATTGATTATTTGTCATTTTAATCAACTGAATAATTGTACTAATTATGTGATGACAATTAATTAATTTCCTTTTTATATTATATCTTTTAAATTAATTTAAAGCGATATAACAATTACGGTAACAACTTCACTACTTATCGTATTTTAGAAAATATTGTGATGAATATTTTTCTATAATATGTATATACGTTAATAATTATTGGTACTAATTATTAATTGACATGTATGATAATTGAGTTTATATTAATTAATTTTAATATGTGTAATTACAATGTGATTAATTAATTTGATAATTACAACATGCATTTTCCAATGCCATTTAAAATATTTATTGTCTATTTATGTGATTTAATAAAGCGCCTATATTTTGTAACGGTGGATCGAATGAGGCATATGTATACGGCCCATTTATTTATTTTTCTGGCCTCGCGAATCAGAATGCCAGAATGACCTTCTCGAGTCATATTTTTGTATTTATTTATTTATCGCTTTTACCCACAAAGCTGGCAAGTCGCCTAAGACGGGTTAGTATGCTGTTATCAGAACAAGCCAAGATATCAAGATCATTTACCTGGTGATACTGTGGACCCGTACGATCCGTAAGACAAGATACGTTAATTAGGACTCAGGTTAGTATTTAATAAATACTTGTAATAGGTTCTATAAATATATCAGATATCTCTTGAATGTGCATTACTTGTTTTATTTTTTCATGTTGCATGTATTGCTTGATTATGTGCTAGTATGCATGAGTAAATGAAATAAAAGTAATAATACTTACCAATTAAAATTTAAGCAAAGTATCGTCAATTTTAAAGTTGTGCAATCAACCGCATCAATCACACACCGTGACGGGCGGGTGTTACAATGTTGCATTTGATATGACAATGGATCATGTCAAGGATTTCCACTCAACGCTATGGCTTTGATGATCAATCCAAGTAACACTTTGGTTTAATTGCTACGCTTAACCGGTTTTCTGAGATACAATGTTTGGGTAGCATCCTGTAGTTAGACATAATGACACAAGAGTTATGTAGTTTTACATAATCGGGTTGACAACTCCATTATTATAATCGGATTCAAAATGTAGCAAATAAGGCTGCTTGAATTTAAGTGTATTAGGTCTTGATACTACGATATTTCGTGAGGATTTGGAAGTATTAGTATTTACTTTATAATCATTTGTAAGTGTTTTGTAATTTGGCCATCAGTCTCGTTATTTTATTTACTTATTCTTGTAGAATTACTATACCACTATCAAGGCCCCTAGAACCTACTAAACTACATTAACTCGTGTACGATGGTGCAAATTTTGAGACGTGGTCTCGCGAGTTGAAGATCAAGCCTTTCAAGTCAGACGCGATTGAACACGCCTTGTATAAAGAAATTCCTATAAGACCTTTCCGGGACACCGATGCAGTACGCTCGAAAGAAATATGAGTTGCATGTTGTTGACTCTAAACGCAGTGTCTTATGTTGACTGGATGGAGCCGGGTTTGTGCTCGTATGATGAGTGTCAATGTGATATGACATTTATCGGCTTTCCTTGAGTGAATCAAGGAGCGCAAGTGTAATTATGAGAAATAATGAACTTTCTGCCCTCATCGACGTTAAAAGTCACGGCCTCGATCACAAGACTCGAGGTACGGATCCGGGCTAAGCTGTGCAGATCCTTCGATGCGTATAAGCCCCAAGTTAGAGTTCTTTATCACCATGAGATCCGCTTAGCTTCCATATGTCTAAGCATATCAAAGTGCTATAGCGTGTACAGCGCTCATCAAGCCGATTCATAAACAAATAACTATCGGGCTGACGCACGAGTTTTTGGATATGAATGTTAGGTCTTCCGCTTACCGCCGCTGCTCCTACGTAAACGCCGTACACGTAGAAGGCGTGTCTCGCATGACATCCGCCACTATTGCAAACTCATGGTCACCGAAAGCCGGGCCCGTAGAAATTCAATCGAGATAGGAAAATGGTTTAATAAACACCGCTTCCAAAAGCGTAGCGTATGTTAATAAGTTTGTACAACTTCTAATTCTACCGTGCTAGACACCGGTTGTGGTTCTATTTACCTAATATGCGTGAAACTCAAGTCAAGCAAGACTCGAAAGAGGGCAAATGGATCTCGCGCGCTGAAACGGGGCATGTCATGGGCCCTTGGCAAGAGGGATCCATTAGTTTAAATTCTCTGCTCCACGGGCTCTGTTTGAACTTATTCCTGTTTACTATGTACCCGCAATTTGCGTGAATATTATTTCTATTTCTCGCTTTGAATAATGACGTTTTTCATTTTCAATAGATCCCATGAATTTAGATCACCAGAACGGGCAAGATTTGGCACCGCCTCCTTCAAAATGGTTCATACGCTTTGTGACACGATTAATGAGTCATATAACATAAACTAAACGAATGTTTAACGACTTCTAAACCAAACATACCTATGTATCATAGACCAGTCACATTAACGAGAACCTAATCAAGAAACTCTAATTCAGTGAATACTTTGTGTTGCTTCGATTATGAATCATACGACAGCGCGAGTCTCTGGGCTTCGGGCAAATGACCAAAATGCCTTTCACCGGCTTAAACGAAAGCGGCGTGATTTATCGGGGATCATACCCGACGTATCTCGGGCCAATGAACACATCCGCAAAGAGGAGGTTATAACTACTTCATTACATTTATCGACGACCATAAAAGAGATACGGTTTTGTATCCGATGAGACACAAACACGAGTCCTTGGAGAAATTCAAGGAGTTCCAAAATGATAAAACCAATTGAATAAGATTAAATAAAGATTCGTCCGATAGAAAGGAGAACAGCCTGAAGCCACGAGTTCAATACTCATCTTGTAGAGGCGGTATTGTTTCACAACTCACTCCAAAGCAGAACGCCAAAGATAATGGCGTGTCCGAAAGGAGAACAACCTTCTGATACGGTTCGACATCTATGACGGAAATTTATCTCGATCTACCGCTTAATTTCCGGGATATCCACTTCTAAACACAAGACTTACCTTTAAACAGATGTCCAACTGTCACAGATAAAACCCCATGAACTGTGGTTCGGGAATATTCTGTTGTTTTCTAAAGATTGGGCGCGGCTTATGCTAAGAGATTAACAAAAGATAAACTATGCCCAAATCGATAAATGCTATTTCACAGGATATCCAGCGAAAACAGCTTGGTTACTACTTCTACCAGAGAATAAAATCTTTCATTGCCGCATCGCGAGTATTCCTTGAAAAGAAATATCTGGCCTGTAGCGACTGGCACGGCGTTTCATCTGATGAAGCTCAAGCCGATGAAGTCAATATTGATGTGGCCCACGAGGTGATTCGACACACTACAAGAATTGAACCTTCTTTCATGAAATACCCAGCTTCGATCCATGTGGTGCTCATAAGAACTTAACCCCAGTGAGATCCAAATAGGATCGCCAATGAACCAAAGCTACTGTATTTGTGAAGCTTTCATCATTGAGAGTGACGAGCCCACTTCTTACAAAGAAGAAACGAATAGTAAGGATGCCGATAAATGGCAAATTGCTATGCACCGAGACGGATTCTATGTACCCAAACGAGGTTTCGTCCTTGTCGATTTACCAAACGGGCTCACCCTATCGAATGTAAATGGGTATTTAAGAAGAAATGATAAAGACGGAACGTTGATGTTTTCAGTTGTATCAGAGCTACAAACGTCTACCTGAGTGGACTATGATTTAAACTTACTCGCTGCTGGCTACGCTTAACCATCCGGATAATCTTAGCTATTCCGTGATTTCAGTTTAATTATGAATATGGCAAATGGATGTAAAGACCGGCTTCCTCGAATGGAAATTTAGAGGAAGATGCGTATACGGTATAACCTCCAGTTTTACATGTCCCAGCGACCTAAGAAGGTACGCAAGTTGCAGTCCATTTATGGTCTTGCTGTGCATCCCGTAGTCGAATCTACGCTTTGATGAATCAATCAAAGAGTTTGGTTTCATCAAGAAGAAGAAGACCCAAGTGTGATACAAGTACAGTAGTCGGGAGTTATGTATCATCTGAGTAGTCCCGTATGTCAACGATATACTTATCATTGAAACAACGTAGAGTTACTAAACTCAGTCAAGGACTGGGTCGC
This sequence comes from Lithospermum erythrorhizon, assembly GCA_019722365.1. Taxonomy (NCBI): domain Eukaryota; kingdom Viridiplantae; phylum Streptophyta; class Magnoliopsida; order Boraginales; family Boraginaceae; genus Lithospermum; species Lithospermum erythrorhizon. Next base: position 81,229 of record JADFUC010001968.1, on the reverse strand, counting down.
GGCAAATGTTTCTCAACGAAGGACTTAGGCGGCACAATATATACTTGGAATAAAGATCCACCGATCGGTTAGAGGTCATTGGACTTTGTCAGATACTTATGAATAAGCGTACTTCCAAAGGTTCAACACGAGTAATTCCAAGAAGCGGTAATCTCCCCATTTGCATACGGGAGTTCAACTCAGAGAAAGACAACATTCCATCATTGCTCAGATGAACAGAATGGCGACATACCTTATGCTCGGCTATAGGATCCATCATGAGGCTATGTCACACTGTGACCGGACAGGTCTTACACTGCTGCAACCAAGTAGATACCAAGGCTAATCCAGCGAAAGCCAACGGATCAGCACTGCTGCACTGCTATCCCAGAGAACCAAAGATGCTTTCTTGGTATGGTAGATGAAAAGAAGGGATGTATACACCGACGCCAGCTTAAACCCGACAGAGACGACTATCGCTCCCACCGTATGTATTTCATTTCAACGGTGGAGCAAAGATCTTCGAGGAGTTCCAAACAGCACGCTAAGCCGATTCTACCACGTAACTGAGTACACGCAATGGCCCTGCCGCAAAGTTAAGACGTTGGAGGTTCGTGACCTAACTGTGCGGTACCTGCAAAGATCGGCGGACCGTCGAGTTGTTTCAGGACACATCAGCAATAAATTTCTCAAGCCTATGAATCCCCGAAAGCACATCACAAATCCAAGCATCGCATCGTAGCATCACCCGACAGATATGCTTCGATAGAGGTGATGTCAGCATGTAAAGTAGAAACAGAGGCTGGTTCGTCAATCTCTTTACTAAACCACTGTCAGTAAAGATGATTTGTTATGCAAATGAACAGATGGGGACGTCAGTAAGCTGCTAGGTTGTCAGAGTCAAGATGTATCTACATTTATGTGACCAAATATTTGAATATTATTGCTTCTTATATTTTAATATATTTATTTGCTATGACTATATGTTTGAATTCATATAATATACATGTAGAAAGGATCCTGATTTAGTGAAAGGTTAATCCTCAGTTAGTCTATGTTTTCTGCAGTGTAACATGAACCGTTAATTACACCTCTTCAAGCCTAGAAACATAGGATAGCCAAAAGGCCTCGGGTCGACGGATAGTCAGGCGACAAAGATTATACGACTAACATGGTTTTGATTATTTATCAAGATCGATCACGTTACCGCTAGACTGTGATCAATACCGCAATTTCGGTCCTGGTGGATCAGAGCCGTATGACTAAACGAATTCATAGAAGATATGTATATCTGTGTCCTATGACATTTTTAGAATTTTAGGTTCACAATTCTAGACCTTATATATAACTATTCGTGTTATAAGCTCAGATACTACCAAACGCCTCGCTTCAAGCTGGGATTATAATCTAAGATACGCCGTCACACAATGGTATACGATAGATGTCGATATATCGAGTGGGATTTATTCGCCCTGATAAAGGCAGAAGATTCTCAGTTTCACATTGCATCGATTGCATGGACGCTATAAATGCTTATTCGCTCATACTGAAAAGAAAGTCAAGGGTGTTTCATGACACACTTCTTATGGTTACTTACGACTAGAGATCAGCGTGATGCGAATTAAAGATAATCGGCCCAAGGGCAAAAGCTGGGAGCGTTGGAAATCAATGAGTAATTGGTTCCATTTATTATGCCTGGGCTGCGACAATCAAGTAGCAATTCATTTACCAATTGGGTTATGTGATTATCGAACTTAGTGTTCAACTTCTTAGTAATTGTATATTACTAGCGCGGGTTCTCATGATAATTTAAGGTTACGAGCGATTAAGATCTTTTACTCTATTAATCGTTATAATAATAGTAAAGTGGTCAATTATTATTATACAACTTACTATTATCCGAGCTCAAGGTCATTAATACACAAAGACGTTTGAGTTATATTTCCCATATGAAATTAAAGAGAATTATATAATTGGAGAAATGTATTTCTCAATTACAAGGGTTCTAAGATTTATGTAGAATATCGATTGAACAAATAGAATCAATTAAATAGTTATTTAATTGGTTCGAGTAATTTTAGTATTTATCGATAACTCGAAAGATTATTGATATTGACTCATTACTATTTAATTAGATTAATTAAATAGTTCAACTTTATTAAACCATTAGTGTCTTAACGACTAATAGAGTTAACGAGTCAAGCTAATACTTAACGGGTTGCTTATCGGGCTTGCTTTTTAACCTAGCCCTATATGTTAAAACTTTAGGTTTTTCATCATAAGTTTCAGAAAAAACTTTTTCACTAAAACCCTAAGAAATTTCTTTGGTCAAATTCTCCCAAGAATTTTGGGGGTTTTTCCTCGTTTTGTTCATCCTTGTTTACTTGTATAGATTAGTTCTGATTCAACCCTGCTGGTGTGGACTAACTAGAGATATCATAATACATCGATATTACAACAAAGGAAATTTAGGAAGTCAAATTCACGTCAGGAATTTCAAGCGTGGATTTTGGTGGAATTTACTCCGCCGCACCGTGTTCTCCTGCTCATATTTAATTATATGTTTTTGTATTGAATAATGTAGTATGCACTTTAAAGATCCCCTCGAACTATAGATTTGTATTCATACTCCCATATCCATAGTAATTTTCTTCAGTTTACAAAGCCTCTTCTGGCTCCTCGCTTCCTTCTTCAAAGACAATTCGTCAGGTGCACGACCGCCTTCAACTCTGCGAGGGAGTATCGGATGTCCATGTGTTGTTACAATGTGATTGCTATATCTTAGTACCAGATTCCTAAGGACACTCAACTTCAAGTTGATCATGTAATGTATTTGTTGTGTAATAGACTAGGGCTCCAAGCCCAAGACCGAATATAATTATATGAGGGCCATTATCCAAAATAGGCAGTTACATCTTAGTCATATATAAAAAAGGTAAATTTACACCTCTTTTTATTTGAACTCAAAGTTTTAGGTTTTGGTCTTTTATGATTTCGTGTTTAGGTTGTGGTTTTGTTGAATCTCTTATCTACAGTTGTGAGGGTGTCCCAAAATGTTCGTCGATTTTAGTTTCCTATTTTTTCTGGGATTTTGGGATTTGAAGACATTGTCCCAAACTATATGTTTTCCATTTTTGTGTTTTTAAGTTCCGGGGTTCTTTTGGGTTTTTAAAATGTTGTCCCGAAGGTTGTCCAATTTGGTATCACAAAAACCCTTTCTCCTTCAAAAGTCGTTTGGTGTTCAAATGACCTTTCATATTCATGTTTATTTTGCTTCGTTGATTCAACTTGTGACTGTTTTTCTCGTTTTGCAGAACTTAGAGAAATGACGCAATCCGAAGAGAGGGAGAGAGAAGCAATAGAACAACGAACCCTTCAATCACAATAACTCGCAACTACTTTGGTCGCTACAAACCCATAATCTCGCCTCGGCCTCTCATATTCATCGACATAAGGAACCTTTTATAATTATAATAATATTGCATACTTCTATTAAGCGAGGTTACTATGCATGCTCGGGTATTTTCTCACGTTTATCATGATCCCTTAGCTAATGTAGTAATTTCCCAGGATCCGAGGGCCTAGTGACGCAATGACAAAGAGGATGATTTTTATACAAAAATCAATCAACCATTTCCGGTTACAACCTAGAGTACTTCGTCTTCCTTGACCAAGAAGAAAAGGAAATCCAAGTGGTCGGTTTCTAAGGGTCGAACTACCCTTCTTCCAAGTGAGACTCTCCAACTCCTCGATCACCGAAGATGTCGATCCAACCACTGACAACCCAGGCGAGGATTCCTCTGATATCCCTACCTTTATAAAGAAGGATTTACTTGTTTCCTTCATTGAGGGGAACCTAAGGGGTTTCAAGCATCATTTTTTGAATTCCTTCTTTTGACGAATTACGACTTCCTAGAGAACACAAGTAGGTGTATCAACTCTTAGTTGATCCATCAACTACTACGAGTCCATCCGCACCTGGATGGACCGCTATATATGCGGAATCGCTCACCTATAGGCTGAGGTTTCATTTCTCTTCTTTTGGAAACTCTCTTTTAGAAGCCATACATCCCCCACCAAACTAATTACACCTATCGGCTGGTTAAATGTGACCATTTCTCAAGTAGCTTGTACTATAGTAGGGATCAAGCCAACCCTTCCCCTTTTTCATAGTATGTACACCATTTCTCACCGAAAATATAAAACTTTGATTAGTGCGAAGTCGAAGTATAATTTTTTTATCAAAACTGCAACCCAAAAAGGTGTTTGTCTTTAGATGGCACACGAAATGATTTTATGCTCACCGAGGTATGGGAGACAAAGTTCCCCTTGCATGGACATCCAAGAAAGATGCAAAGAACTTAGATGGAGTATAAACTTACTCGGTGGAGGTAGATCAAATCACCCTCCTTCGCTTCATCTGTCAAGAGGAGGAATGGTTCACCATGACTAAGCGGGCTGGCCTTTAATAAAGTAACTGATTCATGACAGGGAGTTTAATCCCTAATTCACTCATCCTGCTTATTGGCGTATTGACCTCTTCGATGATATCTTTGTTTTTTGCCAATATTATTGTCATCTACTCGGCCTCTTCAAGTGATCCGCCCATCTCCTCCACGAGTGCTGCTCCACCGCCGCATTCCGCTCAAGTAGCAATGAAAAGGAAGTCGCCTCCCACCTTAAAGAAAGAAACTTCCTCCCAAAAGCTTCCATGTCTCGGGCCAGAGATAAAGATTTATGCCTCAATGAAGTTCCTCGCTTATCGAGGAAGTTGCCCCTCGTAGTCCTGCTGTTCTAATCCCAAACGATCAGAATGATGTGGTTCACCTTCCCGTGAGGACGATCCTGTTTAATATCGATGTAGGAACGAAGTTGCTTCTCCTCCTCTATCGAAAAGTTCAATCTCGAGTTAGTTTCCCCGACTGGGCTCGTTCTATGTCAGAGGGCGATCCTTGGGGGCGATTCTCACTGTGCCCTTCACTTCTCTTGCAAATTGGGCACTCCTCGCGCCAGACAACCCGAGTTATCTCAAGGCACCCTATCTCGCCTTCGTATCGAAAGTAACAAATGACTTTACTTAGACTATCTCAAATAGAAAGGCATCCAAAAATCAATAATCTACTTCCACATCAAATTATTTTATCACCACATCATCAAATATCTTCACTATCTTTTACACTCCACAGTAAAGGGGCATCTCAAAAACCATTTACTTTTCTCTTTCCTACATATAATTACATATTATTTTTTTAGTAAAAAGGATGAAATAATTTGATATCCAAATAAATAAACTCTGGGCTTATTTATATAATAAAACAAAAAATACTAATATATATATATTTTTATTTTTGTCAAATTATCATTTAAAAAAATTAATTTAAAATAGAAGATAACTAAAAAGAGAAAAACCAATAATAGCAATACCAAGTAATAGTCCCCTATCGGGAGCAACATCATTTCCACCATCGTAAAGATCGAGACATTCTCAAAGTCAACCTAGAGAATTCATCCGCTTCTTTGAAAGAAAAGAAAATTGAGCTAACTGACTTAAAGGTCCAACTAAACGAGAAAGTGATAAAGGCCGCCTCAAAAGGACATTAGACACGCTAATTGGCCCACTTATGAATGGATCACCAAATATGACGATCTTCAAGCCGAAAGCACCCACTCAACTTATTTGGGGAAAGACACTTCGCCAGACAAGAGGTCAACGATGTTTCTCAAGAGGATCCAAGCCAATTCAAAGGCCTCGATTACTGGTGGATTCGCCTTTATCGAAGTTTCTCCTTACCTTCGCTTAATCGCATAGGAAGCGGGATGTACGTCTGCCTTGGCTGCACTCGCTCAATATTATCGATTATTCTCCACCCTTCTCGCCCGAGGGAGTCTGGGCAAGGCCTTGGCTGGTTCCCCGCCGAATGGTTTGCCTAAGGAAAGCCAGGTCGAACATGGACGACGCCAAGAAAATGAGGACCATTAGTTCTTTCTTTTCTTTTAGTTAGAGCTCACTAATACTACAAATGCCTTTAGTTTGTAATTCATATTTTTTGAATGAAAGAACTTTAGATTCCTTCTGCACCTCTTCTTTTGATTTACAACTTCTTTGATTAATTGTTAATCTCAATCAACCAATTTATTTCTATTTCGCGATTTTCTTCATCATATATTAATTTCAATCAACCAATTTATTTGTATTTCGCGATTCTCTTTATCAATAACCAACTTTAGGGACTTGGCTTTAGTTTCATTTATTTGCAAAATGTAAATTGACACAGCAACACTGGGAGAATAAATTTCATTCATATGATTTATAGTAACTAGTTATAAATCATATTAGCCTAACCTTTTTATAGGGATGGTAGATAAGTATGCCCATTCAAACATAGTACTTGCAAATCTATGACGGGTGTCATGTTCTCGGGACTGGTTCCCCGTTCATTTCCTCCAATATGTCGATGTCTGGGCCTAGTACGAATGATGCGGTAGGGGCTTTTACATTTAGGACTTAACTTACTTTTACATCAGGGGTGGCTTGCTGAATATAACTTCATGACTAGATTACCCACCGAAAATTGTTTGTTCTTAATCCGGAGATTATAAGCTCAAGCCATGAGATATTTATATTTCTTTTTCTTAAACAACGCTTTATCACTTAGTCTGTCAATAGGGTTGAGTTGCTCCCTTAGCCAGCGATCATTCTCTAACTTTCGAAACCCAAATTTCCAATAGATTGGTAAGACCACTTCTACAGGCAACACTGCTTCAGCCTCATATACCAAACTAAAAGGGGTTTCACCAGTGGCGCGCGAAGGGTGGTTCGAGGAGACCACAATACCACTGGGAGTTCATCTACCCAAGCGCTCCCTTTCGCTCAGCTATTCCCCTTGAAGATGGTGAGATTTATCACTTCCATTTGGACATTAGATTATGGATAATAGATTGGGGAGAATTGATGTTCAATATTGCATCAAATGTAAAATTCTTTCATAGTGGGTCCTTCAAATTGGCTTCCATTATTAGAGACTAGGATTTTGGTATCCCAAACCAGGTAACAATATGCTTCCACAAAAAATGGATAATTTTGTCCCCGATTATTTTCTTTAATGGCGCAGCTTCGACCCATTTACTGAAGTAATCACCGCTACCACTTCGAACTCTACTTCTCTTTTTGCCTTTGGTAGTTTCCCACCAAGTCAGTTCCCCACATGGCAAAAGGTATGGGACTTAATACAAGAGTCAATGTGGTCTCAGGTTATTGGGAAACTAAGCCAAGTTTTTGGCAAGCATCACATCTTTTTACATAATCGACTGCATCCTTCAATAATGTGGGCCAAAAGAATCCCATTCTCGTAATCTTGATCGCTAGAGACCTGCCCCTTAGGTGTCTACCGTACCATCCCCCATGCACTTCATAAAAGATTTTAGGGATATTTTCTTCAGAGATGCACAAGAGTAATGGTCCGTCCAAAGACATGCGATACAACTCGCCGTAATACATGTGAAATTTATAAATCCTACTTTGTATCATTTTTTACTCGGTAACACTCTCTAGTAATTGACCATCAGTAAGGAATCACACAATATGGGTCCTCCAGTCCTCTGGTTCCTCAAGTACCAACTTTGTGATCCCTTCTTCGTGCTGGTCTTTCACCCCCATAATCACCTTTTATTTGATCCATCAGCAATTTTGAATCTCCCCTCACCAGCACTTAGTTCACGACTAAATCTTTTACCAATGATAATCCGGTTACCATGACTTCATATTCAGCTTCGTTATTAGTCGTTTTGAAACTGAACCTCAGGGCATATTTCATCGTGATTACTTTGAAACCTCATATTAAGATCCTGCTGACCCTTTATCATTTCGCACCCCATCAACATATAATTCCCAATTTCGGGAGGTCGCTCTTCACTACTAAGCGGCTTATGACACGCTGGGGGCGAATGGGTGCTTTCCTATGATGAACCGCAAGTGCTTATGGATACTTGTTCGCCAGATATGTTAAGTCACCGCTTAGTCGATCGCCATCGTCGCACTCGATATACGCTACCTATCACCATTTCGAATGGCCGATAAGTTATTACTCATAAGCGACTCATAAGTAGCCATTTAACTTCCTCGAGAACAATCGTGGCAAGACAACCGACAATTACGTGATGTTTCTTTGTCTCCATGTAAACATGGCTTACATAATAGATGGGTTTCTAAGTATTTCCTTCGTCTCGAATTAGCATACTACTAACTGCTTATAAAGATATCCAAAGACTATAACAGCTCTTCGCCTCTCTCTGCTCACGACAATGACCGGTGGACCCCATATATTTCTTCGCTCTTTCAAAGGCTTGATCACATTCTTAATCCCAATAAAACTTGATTTCGGGAGATACCTTTTCAAGTTTAAAGAAAGTTGTAATTCCAGGATCCCTGCATTCTTAATATGAAGCCGACTCAGTCGCCAGGCACCCATTAAGTCTTTGGATATCTTTATAAGATTCCTGGGTTCTCTATCTCTACTCGGGCCGCGCGATATTATCCGGCCTGGGTTCTATTCCCATTCACGATCATATCCCAAAAAATGTTTCAAATTTCACCTCGAATCTGACACTTTATGATCAATCTTCAATTTTCTAAGTTCGCACTGTTTAGGGCTTTTCTCAAATTATCAATGTGCTCAAATTGCTTTTAACAAGCACGCTATCAACATATATCTCCATATTTCAATTTTCTAGGCGGCATGGAGTTCACCATTCTTTGCATGCGTCTTGCATTTTCCAGCCTGCTGGCATGACGTTCCAATAATACAATCCATATGCGAATATAAATGCAGTCTTCCCTGCATCCTCAAGCGCCATACGAGTTTGATGATATCTCCTAGAAGCATCCATGAAGTCAAATACTTCATTGCCCGTACTTCCATCTACCAATCGTCCCAAACATGGTTGTAGATAAAAGTCTTTGGAACACGCTTTATTTAAATTGCTGAAATCAGTGCACATTCTCCATTGATTGTTTATTTTCTTTACTAATACAACGTTCGCCATCCATTGGGGAAATTGTATTTCCTAGATCTCAGATATCCAACGTATGCATCTACTTCTTTCGTATGGCCACGTTTCTTCTCTCATTAAAATTTATTTTTGTTTAATTGGTAGGCGATGTCCACATGCAAGCTGATTTATCAAGCAATACGGGTCGACACTAACATATCTCCCAAGACCCTACAACACATCTCGAATTCTCTCTCAAAGAATCGGATTATCTATTCTCAATGGCTCCTTTCTAGCTTGGTCCCCGTATGAGTTTTTTCCGTTCCCCGGGTTCAGCCGGAATTATTTCTACCTCTCACGGGGAACCAGTCGTTTCTCAGTGTTATCTCTTTCCTTTGGGGAGTTGCCCTCTTCTTCTTTTTTCTTTCTTTTTATTCACTTGTCTAATCCACCTCATTACCTTTGAATGATTTTTCCAACTGTAGTTTTTCCTTGTTCTTTATTTTCTTACTGGGGAACCAAGAACCGTAGATTGGGACCGGATCAGACACCTTTGCGGTTCCGGGCCGAAAGGTCAAGTTCATTTTCTGTGAACCACTGCCTTATCAGATTTGGTGAATAAAGCCGCGCCAAGGGTTTAATATTTATACGGTTCGCTATCAAAGACTAGGATTCTTCCTATCGCGGACGGCATTCCGCTACTATGTGGTGTCCTACCTATTCTATTCCCCATGATTGATAAATACTCGGCCCTCTTTTGTTTTCCACTCTCTATTCCCCTTATGCCCTCAATTGCCCTTAGTTCGAGGTATAATAGACACAATTGCTCTTAATGCATTAAGAAAGGGATCTCAACGAGATTCATTACGTTGGGTCGTTTATGTCAACTACGCGGTTGGGCCTTTATAGCGTGGCTCAGGAACCCGGCAATGGAGTATCTGCCGCCAAAGTTGATCATGAGACAATCCCGACTGGGCCTACCAAGATTCACTGACTCAACTCCGAATATAAAATATCCATTTAACTCCCAAAGCCATAAAATATCCGGCCGAACTCCCAATATCTACTTTCAGTGACAATCGATCGCCATGGGGAACTTCAATACCTTCTAGTTCTCTATCGCATAAGGTTATTAGTTCACTTTTCTCGGGAACCGCGATTGAAGGAGTAGACTTCTCTGTGAGCATAGTTCTTTTGCGAGTTCATGGAATCAACGCCTCTAGTCCTCGCTTAATACGGTATCAATCCTTCCATCGGGGGTATGTGTGAGTTTTTCTCTTTTATCGCAGTCTATGTTCTCCCGATTTGGACTTTGCCTCTGGGTACAATTACCTCTGGGCTGGCTCATTGGAGGGACTGCATGGCGTCCCCCCGCGATCTTTCCTCAAGGCGTGGTTTTTCCACATATCAAGTTTAAGCGTAACATCTATGAGATTCTCAATTTCCTCCTTGAGGTGTCTACATCTAATTTGTGCTTTCACGTAGTCCCCTGCGTACTTATGATTCAGTTTGATATCTTTTATTGATTATCCATTCAATCTGTGGGACTCTATAGTTTTGACCTATTTGTCCATATTTTCTTACAGAGGCGATTAAAGAGATTTGCCGAGAATCTCAATATTTTTTATTGCCTGCAGTAAACTAATTAAGTCTCTTTTGCAATGGCTGGCATGGTAATGATTTTTCCGCGAATCCTACCTCCCCCCGTCTCTGTCAGTAGCCTTTTCCTATATTCTCGTTTTCATTTAATACTCAGCCTTTTCTTTTTCAAGATTGTCTCGTTTAAGTCCTTTCCATGACTCCCTATTTGCTGTAATTGTTCAATCTCCATGAACTGGCGTACTGTGGTGGTCAACTGGTCTTTACTCAACGACTGGCCCACTGCAAGCGCTTTCTTCAATTTCCTGTATTGAAGACCTCGGTAAAATGCCATATCGATAAAGCGATCAAGTGCACCGTGATAACGCTGATATTACTGTCAATCAAACCGCATATCGACTTAAAGCCCCTTAGGGCCTCGCTGCACCCATCACGCTATGCCTGCCTTGTCGAGTTTCCACCTCGTCGCCAAACTTGGCTACAAACGCGTCAGCGGGTTTTGCCCAGACGTGTCCCAGATATTTTGGTCGGGTAAAGCGCTATCAGTACTAATCCAACAATGGGTCCATTAAGGCTATCGACAACGCTTTAAAGATAACGGTCGGTTATCATGTAATATGCATTTGTGAAACGAACTTTCAAATGCTTCCGGATCACCCGTAACGTCATCATGCTGGTCAGCGCAAACAAACCCTACAAGCATCGGAATCGAAGCTTAACCTATCCAGAAGGGCATTTTTGTATTTTGAAACTACTTTTCAATTTTAGGTTTTTCAAATTCCATCATCATCCTGCTTGAGATCCCAAATTTTGCAGTAGTGTGCCAGATCATCCTGCCGCCACTACCTCTAATCGGGTATACGGGTTTGGTGGTCGCCGTCATGAAATCTACTATGTGTTTCGCCTCTCGCATCAGACGACTGGCCCCAGTCGGCCGCCTCGAGGTTAAGGTCATCAACCGTATACACCAGTCACCGATCATGATGATAACATAAAAGACTTCATTTGACATTAATAATAATAAAATATACTTTTTGTCCATCAAAGTAACTAACAACATATACAAACAAATCGAACAACATAATACAAATTCACCTTAATTATACAACTCAAAGATACACAAGAATCCAAAATACAACATAGGGAAAGTATGACAACTGCATTCTCAATGAAATATAATATCAAGTCTAACAATATACAAATCGACAACAAAAGTGGAAACGATCACGAGGAATTCCATACCACCACCGCCTCATATCTACGATCTTCTGACCACTTATCAATGCCTCTTTCTCAACAACCTCAACATCAACCTCTTAGAACCCAGTATAAATGCCCAGTTGAGAAAAGTGGAGTCGCCTATTAAGTCGAGTGAACAATACCACGTACTCTGATCCCCACATATATATTCATACTTATATAAATATACGCTTATACATCATGTGCCACACAATGATAAATTCACAACTCACATAGAATCCCTTTATACGATGTTACATAATACTACACATGAGCTTATAATCGCTAAACAACACATATTCATTCAAGTGGTCAGCTTTCAAGACGCAAAGGCATCAAATGAGGAATCCACCTCCAATAACACATATGAGGAATCCACCTCCAAATAACACATATGAGGAATCCACCTAAATAATAGACAGCGAGATCCACCTCCAAATAATACACACGGTGAATCCACTTCCAAATACATGAGGAATCCACCTCCACATAATCGCATTTGAGGCCTCTACCTCCATCCTCCCTAATCGAGGCCACATTCACTCACGCATATCACACCAACCTCCAATCCACGCTGCAACCCACACAATATGCACACCACACCAAACCTCCGGTCGGGTCACCACCGCCTCCGCAAAGAACACACAAAGCAATCAAACACATCATCGTCAAACACACACAAAGACACAAATTAATAATAAAAATCTCATAACATGAATCATATTCACAACTATCCCATGATAAATCATAATCCCTAATATCGCATTATATGAATCATAATCTCACTATCTCATAATATAACCTAAAATCTCAATTATCTCATCATACTAATCATAACCGACTTACACATAAGACAATCATAATCACAATAATACACGTATCGTATCAATCTCAAGATATCACACGTAATATATGGCTAAATATAATATATACGAAAGGTCCCCATCGTGAGATTTGTACTCACCTCGAGCCCAAAAGCAGTAATAATGACTTCTGTGTACCCCGTATGGGATCCACTAACTCCTATTCAAGGAAATTATACATTATAACACATTTCGTAGAATAACCTCTCTTAGCATCTATATAAAGCCCCAGTGTTATACCATCGTCTCACGATTCAAATTTACAACCCTAGCAATCATCATATCCCCAAGATTGCATACACTTTAATATTCCAATATAACTACATTCTAATCGCCAACTTCAGAAAAATCTCAATATTCGGTCATCGCCTTTAATACCCCAACAATAACACTTAAGCACATTCTAACTAATCCAACAATCAATTGACAACTAATTAATCCATTAAATACAACTCCAATTCAAACGCTTAAATGCTATACGATCTTCCCCTGCAAACTTTCAACCCAATTCTACCTATCCATATCCAAACCAATACCCCATAAATTCAAAACAACTATATTAAAGTCCTCTAACCTCATATTACAATTTAAAGTTCATTTAAGAAAAGTCACAAAAGTCAACCCTCAACTTACACCACTTTCTAACCCTAATAATCAATTAAAATCACCTCGGCGAATCCCCTTATACGATACTCAGATAATATTTCTATACCATAATAAATTCAAGATCTAAAAGTCAACACAAATACATAAAAGTCAACTCCTCAAGAACTCAAGAAATATCTCAAAAATATTTGATCTTTTCTACCTGGGATATGATTTAGGATGATTTAGAGAAGAAAATCCACAACTTTGTTCTCGAATTTAGGCGACAATCGGCTTGGTAGAAAATGGAAAAATTGCGGAAATCGAGAGAGCATTTCAAGCACAGGGGAAATAAGAAGGTTTTGATGAGCACGGAGATATAGGCGGATATTTAGAGGGGAAGAATTTAAGTTCCGCTCACTTTGCTAATTTACACCTTCCGCACTTAAATCTCAACGAAACCGATTTATCAGGTTATTCCCCCGAGGCATATATTACTACTCATCCTTACTCATCTCGACATATTCCAAAATTATTTACCACCTCCGGTCCCACCACAAACCGAAATATACCACCAACCGACCGATCACCATCAACATAATATCGGGTGCGAACGGTTATTTCATGCACGCGATATGCGAGCGCTGCTGGATTGTTGTGTTGTCTGCTCGCGCTCTAATATACCCTATATATAATTCCTACGGCAAAAATTTCCACATCATCATGTGTCATACTTTGTTGATTGCCAAATATACCCCTGTAAGCATAACCCTAAACAAACCACCACTCTCATATTGCTCTACGTGTAAGCAATTAAAATAACTACCAAAATACATAACTACCAATACTCCTTATATAAAGTACATAACTACCAATACTCTTTATATACGAGAACCAATGAAATTACCATGTATTTGCTTCGGAAGTCAAATATAAGTTATTTGTCGTTACTTCACTTGAGTATCAAACAACAAATATTCTGAGAAGATATGAGACTTGTTGGAGGTATGGATATAGTGAATTCATATTGCTATTTATGACTCATCATTTGATCAGCTAATAAGATGATGGCGAAGGAGAGTAAAAGTGAGCAACCACCACGTATCGATAAATTTTGGTGATCATTTACTTGTTTTTAAGTTGGTATACTTTCACAAACTGAATATATTATACTAGCAATTCCAAAAAAAAAGTTATTATAAATCACGATTGAATTGACACAGGCTAGAATGTGCACCGAACGCTAGTTGTATATTAACTCTTCTTTGAATTAGTTCATCATCATAGTAGTGGTTGTTCCCAGTAGGCCTTGGTTTTGTATTTGGACTTGCAGAAGGTCCATATCTATATGTTATGAATGAATAGATTGCTCAGACATGTTTGTGTGATTACTTGTGATCTGATTTTCAATCCTCGCAGACGACGCCAATTGATATCGTTGGTTTTTTTGGATCCACATGACTCAATTGAGCTGAAGTTGGGCCTTCAACTTGGTCTACAATTTGTATTGGACAATCCGCGTCCTGGGTCATGCGAGTGAAAATGGTTCATTTAGGAATTAGCCTTATGTGTGGTATTTGCTTCACATTATCTAATTGAGAAACGTGGTAACTAGTGAATTGTCTTTGAGTCGCTATTCACGAAGATTCTCCTATATCAACGATCAGATCTTTCGCCGGAGCAGTCGTGTTACTTGAAAAATGTGGTCGGTGTAAGACCACAGACATTCCGATACCAAAGTCAGTTTTGGGAATAAGTGTTGTATTAAGCACTTAGAATAGAATACCTGAGATTGTGGGAGTGTTGGAGTATTTATAGGGATGTCAAAGGTTTTCTTCCTTCACATTTTAGATACTTGGTTGTGGTTCGGCCATGTCATGCTTCCAATTCCCTATGGAAAAAAAGGTTATGCTGACACTAGGGCTCCAAGCCCAAGACTAAATATAATATTCTAAGGGTCCATTATTCAAAATAGGCGGTTACATCAGGCGTCCGTCTCACCATATGTGGGTGAGAGTTTTTGGTGAATTTTTATGTACTAGTTGTGCTTTAAGATTCAATAAAAACAATGGAGGGAGTATTAGTTAAAGTTTTGACTTATTTCCTAAATATTGGTTAAATGAGACAAGTTATAAAAATAAAAAATATTTAAAATAGTTTATCGTTACAAGGAGGGAGTATTATATCAAAGGGGGTGTTGAAGTTTTGACATTATTAATATATTGAATTTTCCTATTATGTATTCTGAAAGAACATGAAAATAAGTTAATTTAAAACTAATATATATATATATATATATATCACTTGAAAACAAATATGGTGAAATATTTTTGTGGTATGTAGTCATTGGAGTGCTTATACAAACATTGAAATTCTAATAAAATTGCTCATTGTCTTCTAATTAGTTTAAATAGTTCATAGTCTTGCATTTACTCCAAAGCGGGTAAAGATTAAAAGTATTCCTACCTGACCACCCAAATTTAAAATTGTGTAACATTTTGGAGTTTTGGGTATTTAATGGTACTTCGATTGACCGCGTGTAGTAGGTAAATAAAAGATGTCACAAGTCAAGTACTTAAAGCAACTTTTAACCCCTACCCACATAAAAAATTAGAGTTCAACTTAGTTTACTAAATTCAAATGCCTTAAATCTTAATAAGAAAAGCATACATCAATTTTGGCTGATCTTAGATAATCGGTGGTCGTTGTATAATAATTTCATGCATCAATACAACTGTCCCTCCTAGAAAGATAAACACTTCTCCTCTCCAAACTTAGTCAAACAAGTTAGTTCTTCTTAGGTCATCACTTATTTTATTTGAAGTTAAACCTCTTCTTATTAAACCCCCCCTCTTGTTTGTCCCAAAACAAAGTCCATCAACTCTTCCTCTCATATTTTCAATTTTTGTTCTTGGTTCTGAAAACAAGAAAACAAAGATTTGAAGCATGAAGCAACAAGGATCATTTTCCTTGGATGAAACATTGGATGAAGTGAAAGAAGCAAAAGTTGAAAATGTTGAAGAGAAAACTCAAAAAGTTCCATTTCTTAAATTGTTTACGTTTGCGGATGCGTATGATTATTTTCTCATGTTTCTTGGGTCAATTGGTGCTTGTATCCATGGTGCTTCCGTACCTGTCTTCTTTATTTTCTTTGGCAAGTTGATTAATATCATTGGCTTAGCTTATCTTTTTCCTGCTCAAGCTTCCCACAAAGTTGCCAAGGTAAATTTACATGCATATATACACAATCGTATTCCTTTTAACCCCATTTTATGCTTCACAAAATTATAATATATATATATATATATATATATATATATACTCATCGACGTAACGCTGCCACTTTAACATTCTCCTTCACGCCGTAACCCTCCTCGGCAGAGATTATTTTCATTGACATTCGCCGGAATTTAACATCTGGCGTGCTATTACGCTCATCATCACTCGATTGCCTGTACTAAAAGCAGCTATGTGCTCCACTTAAAACCAATCGCACAGAGGAGCTTGCTTTGCCCACTCTAAAACCACCTAAGAATAAGGAAGCACTCCAAGATTTTATATATCGACCGCTGGCGACATCGACTTTGGGATGTGGACGCGCGACATTAATACTTACGCTAACCCTCTCTGGCTGGGTTCCACGTGCCTCATCACCACGCGACCGACTGAGCACTACGATAAAGATTGCGGTGCTTCACACGCCTCATCACCACTTAACCCTACTCGATACTACGATAAATATACGTGTTTCAATTCTAAAACTAATTTAATGTGTTTAATAATCCATAACCTTTATATTAATCTAGAAAGACACTAACTACTTCCATGCTGACATTACTTTAACAAATATTATACATAATGAACAATTAATTTAAATAGGATTTATATATTTTAATAAGGAGGTAAAAAAGCAACAAATGATTAAGCTCCCAAATAGTAACAAATTGCTTAAGATCAGGACTAGTAACAAATTTAAGGTTCAAATATATATTAACAGTTCGTTTGTATTGATATATAATTACTTAATTATTTCAAAATATCACACAAAATATAACAATCAATCCAATCTTTATTTTCATCTAATAAAATGTAACCGCACATACTTAAATATTCCGAATCACTGTTTTCACCCTATTACTTAAACTTTAATTTGTGAGTGGAATAATACCACACTTGAACATATTGAATTGACGGTAAAATACCACCGATTTTTAGAAGGCACTCTTTTATGAATAATAATGGTCCATGGTACATTATATTTTCAGAATTACTTATTAAAAAGTAAAAGTTTAATTTTATGTGTGTAATTGTATTTGATATTAATTAATTCATTATTTGTTGGTGCAGTACTCGTTAGATTTTGTATATCTGAGTATCGTGATATTATTTTCGTCATGGACAGGTATGGACATTTTGATTACTATATTAATTAGTACTATATTCATCTTTAAATGATTGTCTAATTTTTTTTTTAATATAAAAAATAGCATATATCTACACACTTTGATATATATAAAATATCGATTTGAATCAAACTTTTATATTAAAACTTTTATATTTTGATATACTTTTTGCCAAATATAATATAATATATATACACACAAAAGTTCAAAATTTTAAAAATTCAATCATTACAATTTGAAACAGGTTAATGTTTTAGAGATCGTCGGAGGGAATATAATTTATAGTAATAATTTCGGGAATAATTGTTAGAAGTCATTTTTTATGAAATTTGTATGCAGAGGTGTCATGTTGGATGCATACTGGAGAAAGGCAAGCGGCGAAAATGAGGATGGCATATTTGAGGTCAATGCTAAATCAAGATATTAGTCTGTTTGATACTGAAGCTTCAACTGGAGAAGTCATTTCTGCAATTACTACCGACATTATTGTTGTTCAAGATGCCATTTCTGAAAAGGTACCTATTTATTTCCTGATTATGTGCATATTTAATACCTTAATAAGGAGCAGGGTCAGTTAATTCTCCTTCTGTCTCAATTTAATTAATCATATAATAAATTATTATATTTCATTTTTACTTAATCATATATGAAGTTAATGTAATTTTATATTGATTTTTTCACATTTATCCCTTAATAAAGTACATTTTATTTTCATGATTAATTAAAATATTTTTTGATAAAATACATTTTTAGGATATATTAGTAATATTAATCAAGCTATTAATAAAATATTTTTACCTACGATCAAGAAATTTAAGTTTAAGATATTTTACTTTAAGGCATGACATTTTTAATAATTATATCGTCGGGTTAACAACTGCTTATCTGATCAAGGCCGTCTCTGCTTCAAATGAGCCTGCTCCAAATGATGAAAGTATTGTTTAAATAAATTTTATTAATTATATTAAATTAAAAAACCTTAAAGTAAAAAGAAAGCTCACTACAACAAAATAAAAAGAATTTACGGCTTGCATTCTATCTTGAATTAAAGAAACAAAACCTTAAACATAAAAAAAAATCATCAACTACAACAAAAAGAATAATGGTAAGAAGACTTGAACTCACACATATTGACTTTTTACACCACTATATTTATCAATTATACTATAACTTCAATTACTATTTACATAATATATAAAATATTATGACCTTCGATTTGAGACCCTCCACGAAAAGACCACTTCAAACCCGCCTCAAAGACGGGTCTGATCTTTGATAATCCAAATCATTATTTGAACCTGAAAATCCATCACAAATAATTCCTAACATGTTTCGGCCTCAAAACTCGGTCGGCTATACGTATACCAATATGTTTCCGCAGGCATTTTATTTTCTTAAACTAGGACTTGAATTGATTGGGTTTCTAATTCGAGCCTATTCTAAGTCTATTTGTGTCTCTTTTGATTCCGAGCAGACTTTCCGACTATGTATTATTTCGAGTTGGTCCTTCAAACCTCCACTACTTATTATGTACAATTATTACTCCCTTCATTTCTAAATCATAGTTACATTCGATTGACGTCTCCAAGCATAACTTAAAACATAACTATCTTTAATTCTATAGTTGTAAAATTATAAAAATCGATATTTCAAAATATATATCAAATCTAATCTAATAATATCTCACATAACTATATTATTTATTATCGATTAATGAAAATTCAACATGATCAAAGCTTTTAAAGTTTTCGAATCTAAAAAAAATTAAAATACGACTACGATTATGATTGGAGAAGAAGATAATATTAGTTTCTTAAGGTCAATACTTTCACTTTGTTATTTATTTCTAGTTTGGTAACGCCATAAATCTAGCCTACTTAATTCAAGTCATCCATGTGTTGTGTAGTTGTCAAATTATAGCAAATTACCTAGCTTGCGATGAATCGATGATAATGATTTATATATACGTACAGCAAGAGGCCAGGTCACTCTCTTTATTGGGCACTATAATAAATTAATTTGGAATTTGAACATGAGAGAAAATAAATAATTAATTAATGAAACATAAAGGCCGTGTAATGATTTTAAATGCTGTAACCAAATTAAAGGGCTAGTCCTATTTTGGCATTTAAGAAACAGGCAAACAGGTATGCTACAGATATAAATGTAAAGGTGAGTTGGGAAATGGGTGGTTGGAGATTGATAAATGAGATGGTTATGATATTGGCATTTGGCTCGAGAAATTATTTAATTCCCTCATATGGTTAGCTTTCTTTCTTGTATGAAACCTATGTGACCTATTCAACTCCAAAATTGAAAACCCAATTAATAGACAAGTGCGGAACACCTAATTTTTTTAACATTTTATGATTTAAGTATTTTGTTGAAAGTGATCACTCAGCATTAAACGTTACTAAAATGTAATTACATATTACCTCTATCTTATACGGTAAAGCCACAATTTTTTTTACGTTTGTGCAAATGTGTACTTGCAAGACGGGAGTTGCACTTCATGGACCAATGGGTAACATATATCATTAGTTTCACAACCCACAATATACTCTCTCGATATCAATATAAGTGATGATTTAAGATTAAAGTTTTGTATTAAAATAGTTGATTGTTTAAAGTAAAAAATGATTATTTACTTTATCAATTCAACTTTTTACATTCAAGTTTGAAAAAATTTCTAACATAATTATTTGGTCTCATAATAATTTTATTTTCATTAGCTTGAAAAAGTATTATTAGACTAAACGATCAGTTATATTAATACATATTAGACTAAACGATTACTTATATTAATACGGAAAATATAAATTTTTAGGTTATTATAGAAGTTTCTTCGTACACAAATTAATGATAACTGGAAAATATGTTTTAAGTTACAGAAATCTATACATATACATAGTAATCGATAAATATTTTGTTAGAAAGAACTCTCAATTTGTAGATTTAAGAACGCTTAATTTCATCTAGACACCTATTCTTTTGAGAATCATTCAAATAACCATTTAAATTGTTCAGTTTTTCAAGTAACCATTTGAGGGTCCATTTTTGACACTTGAATTTTTCAAACAAGCACTTTCACTTTTCAAAACCATCACACTCGCATTAAAGATAAAATCAAATTCTGTGGGCTTAAAATTTAATCTAATATCATAAAAATAACTCGTCCATCTCTATATCTAACTCAACCACACATCAAAAATAATTTAATCAAACATACAACTACACTACCCAACAATGTTTGGTTTTTGTCCTTGTCCAAACTTTAACTCAAAACAACAAAATCCATAATCCAAAACATCCAAAACTTTCAGAAATGTCTCCTATCTTTTGATGCTAAAGAAGAATATGAACCTCATTGTAATCTTAAAATCCCATAATACATTGTCGATTTTAGTCCACCATGAACAGTTTCTTCAAGAAATGTTCATTAACTTATTCCATCTCAAGAATAGCCTAACCAAGACTAGTCCTACAACATTCAAGCAATGGTCCAGACCATTTTGCCAATTTTGGAACAATCTCGAAGAGGAATCATGGAAGTCAATGAATAGTCTAGTGAAATATGCAACTAATTATGCTCCATTGTCTCCTATAAGTTTCCTGGAACGTTCAGTTTAAGCTTGGATTTTAAAATAAAAATAAAAATAAAGCAAATATTTTTTGTGGTATAGTTAATATGTTCCAATTAAAATTATTTTGATGTGTGATTGAGTTTAGATATAGGGATGTGTGGGTTATTTTTATGTTATTAAACTAAATTGTCCTTCTAAAATTTGATTTTGTCTTCCAAAAATACATGTGTCGTGGTTTTGAAAAGTTTAGGTGTCAAAATACACCATGCGCCTACTGAAGATCAACATTTTAGACGCTTGTTTCAGCCTGATGAAAAGATCGATGCCTGTATTTAAATTAAGCCCATTTAACTTTAAGAATCTAGTCGGGAGACTTTGCTAATCTAGTCTCGTTTGTCTTACCAAGTGGCAGATTTAAGTATTTTGAAGCTGGGCGTCAAATCGGTATATATTTTGTCGAATATTTAGAACACTTAAATATATTGAATATCGATAATAACATCTTTAATTTAAAAACAACCGACACTACTGACAGCCTAAAAAATCTTGCAATTCTCTTTGTCATTTTTTATCCTTTGTAAAACACTTAATGAATGTACAGTAAAATGCAGTTTGATAAGAATTCAAAACACGAAACATCAAACTGTTAGCTCGCTACGCGAACACAATTTTCTTTAAACCGATTTGTTCTCTACTTGAACGTGCTTACTACTTATTCGGCAGCAACCGATTCGGCTGCGATACACCTATTGAACCGACATTATCTTGTAAGACTTCTAAGTAGGCTGCTCAACAATCACAGAAGCGCAGTTTCACCGTAAAAAATAAATATTACTTTTGATAGCGGAGGATTTTCGCTTTCTTTTTTTCGTGGTGGGCGATGAGTCACCCATTTACTCTAATATTTATTAGCTACTTAACTCTTGTAGTAGTTAATAGCTATGTCATTGTCTAACGCACTTCACGATATCCGAAAATGAAACTTCGTGATTTAATTAAGACTCGAAAGACACCATAGGCCCCGCCCCCGAATTATCGCGAGGCTATCAAGGCCGCATCAATCTAATTATTATTATCGCGAGACATCAACCGGCTAACGAGCTATATTAGAACGGTTTCACATACACTACGAGCTATAACATTCTCTTCGAAGCTTCATTCTTTTACACTTCACCAAAGCGGCACTATATAAAGTCTTCTGCACTACTCCATATTCGACGCGGGTACCAAAAGCCACCAATTTTGCATTCATTTTCCCAACAACCTATGGTAGTTTCTATACCATGTAAAAATAATCCATCAGTAATAATATAAACATTATGAAAATTTTGATCTTTGATGAGAAGCAATGTAGTGTAGATTGCTTTTCCAAAGGGTGTCAATGAGAAGGACGACAGAGCATCCATGAGACCAGGATTGACATTGTTATTAGTGATAATACTATTGCCTTCAATGGTAGTTGTGCTGCCTTTGAGCAATATATCAAAAAGCCATTTCGGTTGTTCATTGAAATACTCAAGGTAGATTTTGGTATTCCTAATGACAGATCCACGACTACAACCATTAGAAATCAATGTGGAGCTAATATGAGATAGAATAGAGGTTGAAGTTGGTCGATTAGTTTGTGGAGCTTCAGCAGGAAATTTTGTGGAAGTAGCAAACACCTAAAGGGGTGTCGAGTCCGTTACGCAGTAGGTTTATAATTTTCCCCTGAGACCAATTTGGCGCCTGAGTTGAAAGTGATTCAAAACAACTGCATGTATTCTCGAAGGCGAAATAGAGGACACCAAATGGAAGCAGTTGATAGTAAGGAACATTCTATTCTTGATGAGTTTCTACGGAGTTCAAATTTCTGGCCATTGCTTTGAGCGATCAACACAAGTTACTCACATGGTCGCTTCATTGGGACATGTGTATGCTTCAGGCGGAGGCTTTTCAATGCCCTTTTTTTGGCTTTTTCAACCCTTTAAATTGTATTTTCTTAATTGGTACAGTGACTATTGTTTCGGAACAACCTTTTACCGTTTGCTTTTTTAATACAATTATACCATTTGAGTGAAAAAAACTTGAGAGGCACGAACCTATATAGGTCCGCCACTGTGTCTCACATGGTGTTAAGGTGCATTTGACATTGTTAGACATAGACCTTTAATTAATTAATTAATAAATAATTTGATTACAAATATTACTGCTTTGTACTCCAATATCTATATAAATTGGTATTTTTTGTTTTCTCTTTTTGGTATGATTAGAATTGAAAATGACTGGATGTATAATGTTCCATGCAGGTTGGGAATTTCATGCATTACATAAGCAGATTCATAGCTGGATTTGCAATAGGATTCAGTAGAGTGTGGCAAATTAGTCTTGTGACTTTAGCCATTGTGCCTTTGATTGCTCTGGCCGGTGGAATCTATGCCTACGTTGCTACTGGCCTTATTGCCAGGGTCCGTAAATCCTATGTCAAAGCTGGAGAAATTGCTGAAGAGGTCTCTCTTTCTACCCTTCATTTCTTTTATATTACTCCCTTCGTTCCAATTTAATTATAACGTTTTCCAACTAATAATCAATTTACTTTTTAGATATATACTTGGTTCCATTAAATATGAGTTTATATCGAAATATTAATTCATAATACCAAATAGCACATACTAATATGTCACTTGATTTAGGGTAGTAATCAACAAACTTTTTATAATTTCACTGTCTTTGATTTGATCCAAACAACCCGACTCGAAAGTTCGGTCCATTCCAGGTTCGAATGAAGTCAAAGAACTGGAAAAATAAAAGATTCATTTGATTCAAATGAGATCAAAGTTCAAATGGATGCTCGAATTTTCTAAGGGAAAAAAATGAAAAATCCTAAACTATTTTATTCTTATAACCAAATCGAATTTTCAATTAAAACTTGATCGAATTCAATAACAAAACCTTTCAAACCGAATCGAGCTTTCAGATTTTTTTTCACAGGAGTACTGATTATGAATGCAAATTTCAGGTTGTTGGTAATGTGAGAACAGTGCAAGCATTTGTGGGTGAAGAGAAGGCTGTAAGATCATACTCTGCAGCCTTAGCGAACACTTACAAGTATGGGACAAGAGCAGGGCTGGCCAAGGGTTTAGGACTTGGCACTTTGCACTGTGTTCTTTTCCTTTCTTGGTCAATACTTGTTTGGTTCACTAGCATTGTTGTTCACAAAGGTATTGCTAATGGAGGCGAGTCTTTCACCACTATGCTCAACGTTGTCATCGCAGGCCTGTAAGTCTTTTGTTCCTTTCGTTGCTCTTTATGTTTCATTCTACTAGTTTCAATATTTGTATTGTTTCCCATTGAACTTATGCTTGATATGGCATTGAGATGCATTATTTTAAATATTAAAAATCAGGTCATAGAACTTATGTTTCTTTCGGTCTATATTCAGGTCTTTGGGACAGGGGGCACCAGATATTACTGCATTTATAAGGGCAAGAGCATCTGCATATCCAATCTTTAGGATGATAGAAAGGGATACAGTCAATAAAAGTAGCTCTAAGAATGGTAGGAAATTGGATAAAGTTGATGGCCACATCCAATTCAGGGATGTCTCTTTTAGCTATCCATCCCGCCCAGATGTAATGATATTCAACAAGCTCCGTCTTGAGATTCCATCTGGAAAGATTGTAGCTCTTGTTGGTGGAAGTGGATCAGGAAAGAGTACAGTTATATCTTTAATTGAACGCTTCTATGAACCGATATCTGGTCACATACTTTTAGATGGAAACGATATTAAGGAGCTAGATGTGAAGTGGCTTAGACAGCAAATTGGATTGGTAAATCAGGAGCCTGCTCTTTTTGCTACTACAATAAGAGAAAACATACTCTATGGCAAAGATGATGCGACCTTCGAAGAGGTTTCTCGCTCTGCAAAACTTTCGGAGGCACTAAGCTTTATTAATAATCTCCCCGATAGATTTGACACTCAGGTATCTTGCTGATACTGTTTGCTTGCAAGATTCAGACTATATGTAGATACAGTATCTACAGTCATTAAATTTGTGATCTACGTACATTGAATAGGCACAATGTTATCTAAGCCTAGTATATTATAGCTACTTGCACTATGTAAATCGAGTGAAAGTATTTATAAGTTTATTTTGCAGGTTGGCGAGCGTGGAGTTCAATTGTCTGGTGGGCAGAAGCAAAGAATTGCAATATCACGAGCAATAGTGAAAAACCCTTCAATCCTTTTGTTAGATGAAGCTACAAGTGCACTTGATGCTGAATCTGAGAAGAGTGTTCAAGAGGCCCTTGATCGTGTAATGGTGGGACGAACAACTGTTGTTGTAGCTCATCGCCTATCCACTGTTAGAAATGCTGATATAATAGCTGTTGTCCAGAATGGTATGATAGTTGAAACTGGAAGCCATGAAGATTTAATTTCAAGACCAGGTAGTGCCTACGCATCACTTGTTCAACTTCAAGAGGTTGCTTCTCTGAAACACGTCTCTTCACATGGACCTTCCATGGGAAGACCACTCAGGTATCTAATTTAATCCACTGCAAATTTTTTGAACAAATTTTTCTTCAACATGAAAATTAGTTTTTCTTCTATTTGAAATTATAACTTTTTATGAAAATGAACATGTTTACCACCTCAAAATTTCTGCTGTTTTCTGCTTATGGAAAACAGTTGCTAAAATGTTCATTAATGATATACGGTGTCCCATAATTACAAATTCATATGAACTTTTGATCCGGAAGTCTCCTTACATTTTACTTGCAGTATGTTCTATATTTAACTTTTCTCTTCTGCTAATAGCATTCGGTATTCACGAGAAGGCAGCATTATATATTCACGAGAATTGTCTCGGACAACCACAAGAAGTCGTGGAGCTAGTTTTCGGTCTGAATCTTTTGGTCGGGTTGGTCCAGATGTGATTGAAAACACGAAGTCACCAAGTGTTTCATCAAAAAGATTGTATTCAATGATTGGTCCAGACTGGACTTATGGGGCCATTGGTACAGTAGGTGCATTTATCGCTGGAGCACAGATGCCCCTCTTTGCCCTTGGTGTTACTCAGGCTCTTGTATCATATTACATGGATTGGGATGCTACACGTCGAGAAGTCAAAAAGATTTCTATACTTTTCTGTGGAGGTGCTGTTATAACTGTCGTAGTTCACGCCATTGCACATCTGTGTTTTGGGATAATGGGGGAACGGCTAACTCTTCGCGTTCGGGAAAAAATGTTCTCTGGTAAGTATATGAGTAATAGAATAATCAGAATTCATAATCCTAAAATGTGGAGTTTTGAGTTATAAGACCATATTCCTATTTTGATTCATTGTCGTCTCTTTTGGGATAAAAGTGAATATAATGAACACGACGTTTATACTGAAAGAACTAAAATCTAACTAGGCAGTATTTCTTATGTTCTGATGCAGCTATCTTGAGAAATGAGATCGGCTGGTTTGATGATGTGAGCAATACAAGTTCAATGCTAGCATCACGTTTGGAGAGTGATGCAACTTTGTTAAGAACAGTTGTGGTTGATCGATCTACGATTCTGTTGCAGAATTTTGGTTTAGTTGTTACTTCATTCATCATAGCCTTCATATTGAACTGGAGGCTCACACTTGTTGTCATGGCCACATATCCTTTGATAATTAGTGGTCACATCAGTGAGGTTTGTTTACTCATATGCAATGCTGTTCAATATATAATATAAGATAAATGTCTTTAATTAATTGGCTGTGTTTATCCTTTCAGAAACTCTTCATGAAAGGTTATGGTTTTGATCTTAACAAGGCATATCTAAAAGCCAACATGTTTGCTGGTGAGGCTGTGAGTAATATCAGAACTGTTGCAGCATTTTGCTCTGAGAGAAAGGTTCTTGATCTCTATTCTCGTGAGCTTGTCGAACCTGCAAAGCGTTCATTTACACGTGGACAGATTTCTGGGTTATTCTATGGAGTCTCTCAGTTCTTCATCTTTTCATCTTATGGCCTTGCCTTATGGTATGTCATTGTAAAGTCCCAAGAAATGTCTCTTATTTAAATGTTAAATATCTAAGTCTTGCCCAAAATTGGAGAAAGATTTGACTTCACACTTTGCAGGTATGGGTCAGTTTTGATGGGGAAGGAGCTTTCTAGTTTCAAATCTGTCATGAAATCGTTCATGGTTTTAATCGTGACTGCCTTAGCGATGGGGGAAACATTGGCAATGGCACCAGACCTGATAAAAGGGAACCACATGGTGGCATCAGTGTTTGAAGTACTTGACCGGAGAACGGAGATAGTTAGCGATGCTGGGGAAGAGATTACAAGAGTAGAGGGCATGATTGAGCTCAAGAATGTTGAATTTAGCTACCCTGCAAGACCTGATGTTCAGATTTTCAAAGACTTCAACTTAAGGGTACCTATAGGCAAAAGTATGTCATTAGTTGGGCAAAGTGGTTCTGGAAAAAGCTCTGTGCTTGCTCTAATATTGCGCTTTTATGATCCAACTTCTGGAAAAGTAATGATTGATGGTGAGTTTCTTAATCTCATGTAGCACTCTTGTCTCTACTCGACTAGAAATTACAGTAGCTCAGTAGTTTGATATGAATATCATGTTTTGTTCAGGCAAAGACATTAGAAAGCTGAAAGTGAAGTCCCTGAGGAAACACATTGGCCTGGTGCAACAAGAGCCGGCTCTCTTTGCAACTTCTATCTACGAGAACATCCTATATGGTAAAGAAGGAGCATCAGAAGCAGAAGTAATCGAATCAGCAAAGCTCGCCAATGCTCATAGTTTCATCAGTGGCCTTCCTGAGGGTTACTCAACCAAAGTTGGGGAACGAGGAGTTCAACTATCAGGTGGTCAGAAGCAGCGAGTAGCCATCGCCCGAGCAGTACTAAAGAACCCCGTCATCCTGTTATTGGACGAAGCTACAAGCGCGTTAGATGTTGAGTCCGAGCGTGTGGTGCAACAAGCTTTAGACAGACTGATGAAGAACAGGACAACGGTAATGGTGGCACATAGGTTGTCCACCATTCAAAATAGTGATCAAATATCAGTTCTTCAGGATGGGAAGATAGTTGAGCAAGGGAGTCATTCAAGTCTTGTAGAGAACAAAGATGGAGCTTACTATAAGTTAATTAACTTGCAACAACAGCAGCAGCATTGAGAACTACAAGAGAACAAAAAAAAAAAAAAAACTTATATGGAGTTCTGGAGAATGCATTACTCTGCTTAATATGATGAGTTTTTCTTGCAAATTCTTTCTCTTTGACCAACTATTGTGCGATTGTATTCCAGTGATTATTTTGTACAAGAAGATATAAAATCAGGAATTGTAGAGCAAGAAAGAATTATGATTGCTTTTACTTCAGATTATAGTTTTGGGTTGTGTGAACAAATGATAAAATCAGAATATTGATAACATGAAATATAAAATTGTTATGAATATTGTAACACCTAGTTCCAAGACCTATTTCTACAAGTTATTTGGGATTTGGATGGATCGCCCTCACAAATCACCATTACCTGATCTTTCAGCATGTTTCGTCCTCACCACGTGCTCACCGAAACTTCCCAAAGGTCACCTTATTTCGCATCATCTGTGTCAATCACGCTTAACATTGGAGTTCTTATGATGAGCTCCTAAAAGAAGAAGCTTTATCTTTACTTGCATTTAGTAGTATCAATCAAATCATATCAAACATATCACACACACACACATACTTTTGTGTCTGGGTATTACAACCTCCCCCACTTAAATACCTAACGCCCTCGTTTGACACAATACATCCAGACCATACCATTCGCTTGAGATTCAGAGGTGGCTTCTACGGTTCCAAGAGGTCTCAGACTTTGCGCCAAGATAGCACTTAGTTCCGGACCTTTGTTCTTAATATTATTTATAACACCTCGGCCCGGCGCACCTGGTCGGTGCGTTATTAGATTGACGGACCGACCTCACAAACCACTCACGCGTCTTCAAAGACGCTTTTGTCCACCACGTGCTCACCGAGAAACTTCCTGGTCACCCATTCGCACTACCCGCCGCCGACGCTAACATCGTGAGTTCTTATGACGAGCCTAAAAAAAGATGATTCACGGTACGAGTAGTATCAATCAAATCATATCAAATATATCTACACACACACACACATTTTTTCGTCGCATTACAACACCCCAATCTAATTTAAAGCCCCTATCAAGTCAACCGATGGGCTGGAGAAGTTGGCTAAGATGTGGGACCAAGGCGACTACATGGGGTGCCGGAGAGTATTGTTTCGATAGGATGCAAGGTTCACTGCTTTGGGAAGCTTCCTGTGGAGGCGTTAGGGACTGGCGTCAATTTGAGTACTGTGTTTCATCCTCAAACGGACGGATTATCCGAGAGAACGATTCAAACGCTGAGGACATGCCACGTGTGTTGAGTTTCTCCGTGGTCACTGATGAAGAGTTGTCGAAAATGGAGTTTGCTTATAACAATAGTTTTCAAGCTAGCATAGTGGATGGCACCATTCAAGCTTTGTATGGTCGAAGGTGTAACTCCGGCGTTGGAATGGCAGGGAAAGGAAGATTTATGGGTCTCGAGTCATGGAGAGTTCGATAGAGAGAGTAAAGGTGATAACAACATTTGAGAACGGCATGTGATGTATTAAAAGAAGTACGCCGACGTATCGGATAGATTTGTCGCCTGGTGTGGGTGACCGAGTATTCTTGAAGATATTTCCCATGGGAAGCGGTGTAACGAGGTTCGAGAAGTAGGAAGTTTAGTCCCTGCATATCAATGCTTTGAAATCTTGACAAAAGCTGGAGCAAGAGCCACCGTTTGGCCTTCGCTTGGAGAATTGGAGTGATTCAATGAATGCCTATGTTTCTTTGCTTGAGGAAGTACGTCTGGATGAAGTCGCATATTTTAGAGTTTCAGCCGGATGACTCTGGGTGTGTGTGACTTGCATAGTTTATAAGGACTAATGAGGATTCCGATCGTAGAGAAAACAGGAACAAAGAAGTGAAATTAGTCAAAGTGTCAGTAAGAATCATCGAAAGTGTAGAAGCCACGCGGGAATGCTAAGAGGGATATGAGGAACCGTTACCCGCAACTTTTCGTCTAAGGTTAAGTGGGTTATGGTTGTTTTGATTTTATCTTTTGTAGCACTTGAGTTGAGAATTTCGAGGACTAAATTTTTGTTAGGTGGTAATCGTAAAACCGGTAACGACTCGTTAATTAATAAATTAAATGTGGGATTATTAAATTGGTTAACGTAAAATTTGAAACCACTTTATATTTTATGTAATGAGCAAATGTTAGTTTGGAAATTTATAATGGTAAGCTTGAATCGAGAGGTATCACTTGACCTAAAATGGTCGAATTCTCATCCTAATAAGCTCAAGCTTTTTTTCTCATTCTTCCCACACCTCAAACAAGCCTTAAGAGTGGTAAATAAAATAGAAAAACCCATCTCCCCTTCCCCCATAAATCGCCGAACCCTCTCCCCTTTCCTCGATTTTCTTTTCTCCGACATTTCTCCTCCATCTTCGCAAGCTTTGACTTAAATTTCTTTGAGAGTTTCCTCATCATCCTTTTCGATTCAAGATAAAAAAAGGCCAAAACATTTTGTGTGGCTTTGAGTTTCACTAGATTAACTTTAATTTTATGTTTACATTTCTTGCTTCAATTGATTCTTAGGCTTTAAATTAGTTGTTCTTGAGTTGAAATTACATGTTTGGATGAGAAATTTGTGACGTTTTAGGGACGTTGACTTTTTTGGGGAATTTAGTTTTACTGGATTTTTGGGGGTTAATATCGCATATAATTATTATCTGTGACTAAATTATCGATGCGATCATAATAATCGATCAGAAAAGTGTTGGAAAAGTTAAGACTTTTGAGTTGACTGAGGTTGACTTTTCAAACGTGTTAAAAATGATATAAGTATGTTCTCGAGCCTTATTATAGTTATTTAGAGGTGAAATTGGTTTAAAAAGTCATTGACGAATATATATTAAATTAGTTTTATTAGTTTCAGTAATAAAGGGGTTTCGGATGAGCCGTTTGTTAGAAATGGGTTTAATTAGTTGGAAAAGTTAATAATTGATTGATTAGAATTGTTAAGGTGTTAGTATTTGCCATGCGTAGGACCGAAAGTTTAGGAGTTTGGGATTAGTTGAAACTTTGTCGCTTAGTTTATTGTTAAAGTTTAACTGCAATATTTCAATTTAGTTGCTAATGAAAGTACCAAAAGTTGCTAGCTGATAGTTTATAACAAAATTAGTAGTAATTGTACTTTCGGTGTTTTGTTTAGACTCGAACGCTGAAAGGCTCATGGATCGATTGATCGCTCGCCGAAAGCGGTACTAGCCAAAGGCGGGGATTTTACCACCGCTTGATAAACATTATTTACGCTTCGGTTTAAGTATATGGTAAAATGATTTGTGACTATGTATTTGTCTTATGAACTTATCTGGCAGCGTAGTCGAAATCAAAGTAACGTCGGTTGTACGATGGTTGTGCTAGATACATTGGCGGTAGTAGGATCTATATGGAATCGTTGACTCGAGTATATTAGGCCGCTACATCGAGAATGCTGTATGATTGTCGCTTTGTTGTTCTATCCGCTGTTATAGTCACGAATGCTATCGAGCCACGTGGTGGTTGCATTTGTCGTGGTTGGCATGTTTGGTGATGTTGATTGTTGGTCGTGGTTTGATTCTTCATAGAGAGGGTCACACCATATTAGGACGTGGGCATGTCGGTTTACGAGAGGTCGCTTCAGTGCATTTGGGGTGTGTTTTGTACTGTATGGGCGATCGGCGCTTGTTCTGCCGAAAAGGATATGATATTATATTGGCGTTATTTTTACGCGGTGAGCCCACCGAAGCGGGTAAATCTACATTATATAAATGTCGAATACGCTATTGTGTGCATTGCCTTGCATCATGCTGATATCAAAGTGACGCCACCGTGTCTTTAAATGTCGCATCATGTCATGGCCTTGTTTTCCTGAGTTCACAAGAATGTTATTGCGTATGACGGTTGTATCGAGAACTTATGTGTTTTGCTCGTTGATTATAAGGACATGCTATCTCTAGTATATCATGTAGAATAACGTGAAGTCGGGAATCTAAATGTGTATACGAGTGTCGATGGTTATTAATATCGTGGACGCTATGAATACTTAGTTTATTCTTTTTACCTTATATATATATACCTCTATCGCTACGCTTTTATGTCTTGTTGTGTATCTAATTCGATGTGTTACCACCGGTGATAATGCTTCCACTAAGCCGTCGAAGTACTCCCTTCCAACCCCATCGACAGTGCCCCGCCGTTGAGCTCGTGAGTGTCCGGGTGATTTTACTTAGCGACTTGAGCGGCTGCATCTAAATATCTTTACGCCACTCATGCTTCTTATGTACTCAAATTTCAGATTTTGTTTTGGCTTTTGAAAATGGCTAACTATTTTATGGAGTATCTTGGTCTTGGAATTTATGGCATTTGATTTTGTTTAATAATGCCACGAAAGTGGTTAAACCTCAGATGGAAACGCTTTTGAGCTTTCGAATTATTTTACTTTGTCAAAAGTCTCGTAACAAAGTTCTACAATTTTCAAACAAATATTTTTGTGTCAACCATCGAGCGACTGATATATAGTTGATAACGACACCAACTTGGTATGCACGACTTTGCACGGGTCATTACAAATATAACCGAACAAATGTAAATAAATGTAGAGAATAATAAACAAGGAGGAGAATATCTTTTATTGCTTCATGTTGAATACAATACAATGAGTTGCCTCATTTATAGCTTCTAAGATACAATAATAAGGTAACTAAGTAACTCTTGGGTAAATAAGTAGCCTAGTTGCTTGCTCATCAAGTTGTTCACTTTGATGTCAAGACACTTAGTTCACAAGACATCCACCATATATATTATTTCCATAACACTCGATGTCTATAGTAATCAACAAAGAATAGTGCTTCATAAAATTTTACTAGAAAAACCTGTCTGCATAAAACTAAAATAAGGAAAATATCAGGTAGAGTGACTTAGTTAAAATATTTGTCGGATTATCACATAATCGAATTTTTTTGAACATCGATCACCATTTTTCCAAGATCGCGGGTGGTGAAGTTAACACCCAATATATATTGTTCTATCTCATTCCGACATGTCATTAATCGCAATACATGTACAATTATTATCATGCAAGACTAAGACCAAATTTTCATATGATAAATGACAATTAATATGGATCTGCCGGATCATATCCCCAACCAAATACATTCATGACTTTCTTCTCAGATTTCAAGATTTGAGTTTATCATTTAACCAACTTTATTAAATAGTCACTGTGGAAAACAAGGAGAGATAAAATATTATATTCTCTTTAGATATGCTCCTGTGCATCATCTCATTAAAAAACCTTACCAAAGAAACCCAGCTGGAAAAACTTAGTGAAGTGGAAAAATGTACAATGTATATCAGATCTCCCCCGATGAGATCATCATTCTATATCACATCTCCCCCGATGATCACGCTTTAGATTATTTAAGTAGAAATCCAAATAACGCTTACAAGCGTTATTAATATTGCATGATTGCAATCATGTATCGCTTGTAGATATACATTGTAATTGCACAAGACCAAGTTCATGTCTTCGACGAGATATTAAATTTGTAATAACTCGTTCCTTACCAATATTATGTTGATAGTATATAAGTTTCTCGGTGGAGTATTTTGGGGTGAAATTAAAAATTTCGAAGTTGAGTAGTGGAAAATATAACTAATCGGGTTTGCTATGCAGGTACATTTCAGCCAAGGGACCCGAGATAGTATAAATAATTTCGGAATAAAATCGATGTACCGAGACTAGTATTATATGAGTAGTAGTTTATGTCATGGAAAATTTTACATTTGGAATTGGTTTCATTGAGATTTAAGTAAGGAAAGTGGAGAATTAAACGAACGGAACGTAATTTTTCCCTTCTAAATATCCCACCTACCACCACGCTCACCATTCTCATCCACAAAACCCATTCCCTCCTCCCCTCCATATGGTCGATTGTATCTCCTCGAAAAATTTTCTTCCATTTCTCTCATCGACATCACGCTAAACTCAAGGACCAAGTTGTGGATTTGCTTTCCTCATCCTCCCTTACTTTAATCAAGCAAAAGAAAGGTCAATCTTTTGAGATATTTCTGAGTTTTCAAGAGTTTACTTTTTATTAGATTTTTGTTGACCTTGATTTCGGGACTTCAAAATGATACATATGGATCGCCTAGGCTTAGATTAAGCATGATTGGGGAGGTTATGACAATCGATTTTGGAGGTTGAAATGTGTAGAAACTGACAGTTGACTTTGGTTGACTTTCGAGGAATTAAGTTTCGGCGGTTGAAATGTTGTAGAAGTATTCTCTAAGATTGAAATATGCTATTGGTAGTGATTATACTCTTGATTTGGGGGTCAAGTGTATCGATTGATCGGTTGACTTTTTCTAAGTTTCTTCAAATTGTAATGATTTATCGCTACGGAACTTCAATATAGTCGCTTGGAGTATAATTTGATATTTTCGAGGTTGATCGCGTAGATATCGTCAAGTTAAAGTTATTCTAAGTTGAGTGTTAATCGCTCGAACTAAAGGTCGATTATAACGGGTTAATTAGTTGGCGATCATCGTTGGATCGATTGAAATGCGACTAACGTGTTATCGTTGGATTATAAATTCGATGACCGATTGGGACTATGAAGTCGTAAATTAATGTAGTTAAGTTGGAATTTTGGAAAGCAGTATACTACTCTCGGGATAGGATGATTACTAAAAGGTTAATTTGAATTTCGAGACGCGTACGATACCGGGTCGAGATGTTAAGAGAGGTTATTCACGGAACGTGTTATAATGTATAATTTCTCCGAATAGAGTTGAGTTCGGACTGCACGAGGACCGCCAGAAAGCCAAGATTACTACTTTTGGGCTCGAGGTGAAGATGTTGTACCCTCACGTACGGGAACCCTTCATATATTATGTTATATATTTTGCATGTTAGTTAAGCTACGGGATTATTTTTACATGCGTATCGCGGTGGATTATGATTGATATTATGCGTGAAGTTATGATTTATGGTTCATATGACGCAATAATTGAGATTTATAGTTATATTACGAGATAATCAGATTATGATTCATATCATGAGATATTAGTGATTATAATTTATATTGGGGGATAGTTGTGAACATGATTTATATTATGAGATTGTGGGCGCCACGGCGCCGCGGTACTCTCAGGCCGCTGGTCGCGCTGGGCCGCGCGCGTTGCGGGCAGATGTTTTCATTGCTTTGGGCGTGTTAGCTCTCAGGGAGTCGCGCGCACTCGACCGGAAGTTCGCGCAGCGCATATTAAGGTGGGTAGCCTCATGTATTCGAGGCTCAGCGCATATGCACATCAAGTGGTGTAGCCTCGGTCGGTAGGATGGCGCGAGGCCTGCCTGACATTCGAGGCGGATTCCTCATATGTATTATTTGACGCGATTCCTCATATGTGTATTATTTGAGCGGATTCCTCATATGTGTATTATTTTGGAGGCGATTCCTCATTTGATAGCTGGCGTGTCGGCACTGCTTCCTTATATGAATACGCTGCTAATTATGGTCAGAGGGCCCTTTCGTGTATAGTATTACGTATAAGAGGATTCTATGTGATACGTGAACAGCTTATTCATTGTGTAGCCCGGTTAATGTACGCCAAGATATGTTATATATATATATAAGTATGAATACGCGACGTGGGATCAAGTCTGTGGTATTTGTATTCACTGCCTTAATAGCCGACTTCATTCTCTGCGGGCGGGCGCTTTTATGCCTAGGTTTCTAAGGGGTCGATCGCTAAGGTCACGGTAGTTTTACATTGATAGTCAGTAGACAAAGATTGTGTAGAGGCGACGGTGGCATGTAAGATCCTCACCACTCCTTTTCCTCTTGTTATGTTTTCTAGCATTCAAAATTGTATATTGAGAGGTCGGTAATATGTTGTATTGTGAGATTATGTGTATTGTATGGGTTGTATTACATTCAAAGTTGATGTATGTTTCGTTGATGATACGCCTGCAGGATGATTGTTAGTTCACCACGATGACAAAAGTGTATTAATATTATTAATGCCAACAGTTTTTTATGTCGATCCATCGACGCGACTGCATGTCATAATGATCTAACTCGCATACTGACTTTAAGCGGCCGTTATAATTTTGTATCGTATTAGGTTTCGCTCTCAGGGAGTCCTCAAGGTTATGTGCCTAGGGTTATAGTCATTGGGAAGTTGGCTATATATTTGAGTCTTCAGGAGTCTCAATTCTCTTCTTCTTTCGATCAAGGATCGCTGGTGATGCCAATTAATATTTTCGCCGAATCATAAAGGAAGACTTGGGCTGAAAGCTGAGATGAATCAGATTCGTTTGTTGTAAGTCGACATAAGAATTGAAGCGTTAGTAACTTTGATGAGTATACAACCGAAGTTGGATTACGAAGAGCTCCTTACGTGTCATC
The DNA here is from genome assembly GCA_019722365.1 of Lithospermum erythrorhizon. Taxonomy (NCBI): domain Eukaryota; kingdom Viridiplantae; phylum Streptophyta; class Magnoliopsida; order Boraginales; family Boraginaceae; genus Lithospermum; species Lithospermum erythrorhizon. Next base: position 44,467 of record JADFUC010001968.1, on the reverse strand, counting down.
GATGGTACTATTTGGATAGTGGGTCCCATCAGTTTCAGTAGATTCTCGCTTTACCGATAACGGTTGTTATCAAGGATGTGAACTCGCGTCAAACGCCAGGAAACGATGCTAAGATATGGGTAGATTTGTTGGAATTTGATTGGAGAAAAAGAGACGCTATTGTGATGTCGGAAGGAATCTATAATGTCGGAGTTGGGTTGTTAAGTAGTTGAGGTATTTATGTAAACCTAAGAGTGTTAAGGCGGTAACATGGGCTCAGCGGTGTAAGATTGTTGATCCTTAGATCCGTGAAGTTAAATCTGTGTACCTGAAATAATTGGTGGAAGACAGTGTCTGTGATAATTATGCGGTTGGACCCAAGTGTTGTAAGTAGAGAATTAATTTAGTTGACGTATATGATGGACCACTCGGGAAGACGGCAAGTTAACGAATCTCATGGTCCGCAGCGGGAGGCGAATACGAGAGGCAAAGTGAGAGTAATACGCAAGCATCAGAATAGGTTGATATTGAAAATTCTATCTCGATGGATACCAATGGAATTAAGGATAAGTGCTGAAATGGAAACTTGTCCCCTCTCGCAGACGCATGACGATTAAGTTGTCGAAAGTGTTGCCTTAAAGATGTAATAATGGAAATTTCGTGACCATGGAAGGAAGAGATGATTTGTTGTATGAATAAATATTTATGAAACGGAAAATCGATAACGACTAGTTTAGTAAGTTCGAGGAGATGAATTATTTTAACGGTGAATTAGTTGACGTACTCACTGGAGGAACTTTATTAGAAAATTACCGATGAAATAGGAAAAGAATTTCGCGCGAGAAGCATAGTAAGATGACAAGACGAGTTGAAGTTGTCTCAGACGGGTGTATACCGTCGGTACTAACCCATTCTTTCCAAGGTAATACAAACTTTGAGACCGGATATATAAATAATAATAATTTTATGGAAATAAGGATCTAGCGAATGGTGATATATTATTTAAAGTTCGATTTATAAATGTGGGAATTTAGGAATTTTAACATGATTGAGATTAGGGTTGAAAAGAGATTTTTGTGGTTGTTAATGTATGATGGTTGGGTATAATCGCGTGATTTAATTTAAACGCCAAGACGAATAGAACCAATGGAAAGCGTATGATACGCGAGTATATGTTACGCCGTTAGATACGCTAAGTTGTAACCGGTATGAATTGAAAGGAGAACATATGAGATTAAGACAATTTGGTAATAATAGTTGGAACATCAAAGATTTACTTAATGGTGCAATTTGATTGTTCGAGCAATCAAGGAAAGACAAGAGAAAGGAATGATGATTTTTTCGAAGACTCGAATATATTGAATGCAATTATATATAACGAAAGATGTTGATTTGGGAAATTTGAATTTGTGGTTAGATGAGTTGAGTAGAGTTATAAGAGGTGAATCTCATAAATTATGATTAAGTGACGTGAATAAATGGTTAAGAAGGTTAAAGGTTAAATGAATCAAAGGAACGGATTTGATTTCTTCGTCAGGAATAGAGGACTACGACATTCAAGGTGATAAGGGGAGTAAAATGTTTGGATATTATACTGTTTACAAGATAGGTGATAACTGATTGTGTTCCGATTGAAAGGTTGAGGATAAATTTTTCAAGGATGAGTTGAGGTTATAAGTGGAATTCTCGTAAATTATAAGATAAATACCGCTCGCCGTGGAGCTTGGACTAACAACAAGAAGGAAAATTGGTTGGAATTAGTAACGGAATATCAATGAATCTTGGGATCTCACTCATAAGAGAAATATGATGGTTAATGTATCAGTCATAAATGGAAATTTGTTGTTTAAGGGATAGTATGATGGAAACTAATGACGCAGGAATGCGCTTAATGTTGGCTCTAAGGATTTGAATTAATGGAATGAGCGTACGGTTGACAAATTCAAGGGTCAATGGAGTATTAACAAGTATGGTGAATATACATATATTGCACTAATGAATCATGAGGATAATTATGGGAAATGAGCTCATCAAAGGTGAATAATGCAGACTTCGTAGTTTTGAGGTCTATTCCTGACTCGAGAATACCGTATCAGCTTTGGTAGAAGACGCAGGTCGCCGAATTCATAACTCTAGAGGACAATCGAAATTCACACTTATGATTCTGGTTGATGGATTCGGAGACATGCTTAATAAGGATGATAATTGAATTGTTAGGAGTAGATCTACAAGTTTCCCTGTAAGGTTGAATCATGATGTAAAGCGTGGTACAAATTTTATGTGGAGCAATCATAAGATTCTGCGGCATTTTATACGGTCACGAGGCGTGAGTCAAGATGTTAAACGCCGCTTGTGGTTGTTAATGATAAAGCGAGGTCGACGTCAATTAGAATACAACGTTGAATTCATGAAGTCAAGGACTAATAAAAGTGAGAACGTTATGTATCGATCCAAGATAAAGGCCTTTTCGAAAGTGGTGACTATCGTATTTGTGATACGACCTAATCGAGACGTAAGACCCCGAGTTAACAGAGATGATAATTTAACTAAGAGGAAATTTGTTTCACTGAAGTAATAACTTCCAAGCTGTTGTTAGGATGGCAACGGAAGCTATCAAGAAATGTTAAATTCTAATATTGCTGAAACGAGACGGAGGAAAGAAAAAACACTCTTTGTTATGGACGTAAGAACTCGGCGAAATAATTAAACCTCGACATAACTACAATTGAGAACAAATAATGAGGTATGTTGAATGATGAAGAAGAACATTGGGGAATCCATAATATAGCTAAGTTTAAAAAGAAATGAGCATCCAGAAGTAATACGCTGGAAGCAGGATTACTCATGGTTATCAAGCAAGAAATTGACCGGTTGGCATCAGCATGGATGATATATACGCAGTTGTCGCATTATCATGTGAGAAGTCGGATGTTAATAAATCGTAGTAAGACCGAAATATATGATGTTGTCAAAGGAGCTTAGGGTATATAGGCTGGGCGGTGAAATCAGATAATGATAGCTTATGGTTAAGATGTTACGGTACGACATGATAAGTCGGAGAGCAATAAATGACAAAAGGAAAAACACGATATCGACCTATGTGATGATGAAATCATGATGGTACGAGAAATTGCAAATGAAATGTATAAGTGAAGTGTATGGTGATAATGTATTGATGAGTGGCGATGTGACGCTATACATACATGTACCGCGTACTAATATGCTAGATTGTTAAGTGGATAATGACTATATTACGGTTGGGTGTTTAAAAACATATGTGTGTGTATACATGAAATGGTGGGGTATCGGGTGATGTATTATAATGTTAGTTGTGTGCCGGGAAACCTTGGTGTATTTGCCGATACGGATGCCAAGATAATCGGTGAAACAATTTGACGGTACTGGGTTTTGATAAGAGAATCTACTTGCACAATTTAATCCGATAGTCAATAACGAGGATATGACGTTTAATACCTAATTATGAGCGGATACCGCCGATATCGGTGATATGGATATTAATAACATGATAAAATATGAGTTGATGGTCATGGTGTAATAAGGAGATGCGAGGGACGATATCGTAGCTGGGTCAGAGTGACGCTAAGCGATTTATTGGCGATATGCTTAGATTTTATAATATCCGCTTGCAAAGTAGTAAATATTCAGGTATGTCATAATGTATTTACGAGGTAGTACGCGACTTCAAAGTCAATGACTATGTTGGGAGAACGTGATTGGGGTGACAAGATGTCATGATATCTTTAATAACAAATAGACAGTGAATCGGTATACAAGATAGACTGAGTTTTGAGTAATCGAGGACGAAATTTTATAAGGAGGGTAGATCAGACAACTCGTCTCTTTACCAATATTATGTTGATAGTATATAAGTTTCTCGGTGGAGTATTTCGAAGAAATTAAAATTTCAAGTCAGTAAAGGGAAAATATAACTAATCTACGGTTACGGTACATTTCGCAAGGGATCCGAGATAGTATAAATAATTTCGGAATATAATCGATGTACCGAGACTAGTATTATATGAGTAGTAGTTTATGTCATGGAAAATTTTACATTTGGAATCGGTTTCATTGAGATTTAAGTACGGAAAGTGGAGAAATTAACCGAAACCGAACGGAACGTAGTTTTTCCCCTCTAAATATCCATGTAATAACCCGCTCCCGCTAATTTCGATAATAATATAAATTCATAAAATTTATTTGAGCTGAATCACATTTATAATTTAGTAGTAATAGCCGGGGATAATTCGAGTTGCTTGATCGTTAAGTCGCTCGGAGCAACTCGATTCGCTTGATTCGGGGCAATAAACTCCTCAGGTAACTTCCTAAGACTTAGTTAAGTAACTAAATATCTCATTCTATCTCCATAACACCAAACACAAATCTTTTTCATCTTTTGAGAGCTTGGCCGAGACCCCTTGTGAGCACCAAACAACAAAATTTTTCTTCCATTTCTTCACTTTATTGCTAATAAAGATCCTCAAGTTGATTGTTAAGGCTTCCCAACATCTTTCCCTACAAATTTGAGGTATGAAGATAGAGTTTTAGTTGATTTTTAATGGTTGACTTTTGGCATAACTCAATTTTATGATGATCAAAGTTTGCATGGTTCGATGTATTTAATTCATGATTTAGAGGTTGTTTGGGGATGTTATGGTTGGGTTGACTTTTTAGGTTTTAGTTGACTTTTCCGGGTGATATTTTTCTAAGACTTTAAATGGTTAGGAGTTTAATCATGAATTTTAATTAGAGTATTGTGTTAAAATGGGCGATTTAAAATCGATTAAAAGTGGGAGTTAAAGTTGAAAAGTAATTGTAAGTTGAGTTATAATTGATATTTCGGAGTATAGGTTGTTAATTATGGACTCGAGGATTAACTAGAATGACTCTATGTTGATTATGAAATGTTAAAGTAATAAGTGTGGAATTCTAAATGGGAAACCGATTGGCCGCGTCCGACGGGTTATATTTTGTTGGTTTATCCGTCATTGTAGACCGCTCGTAAATTGTTCCACTAAGAGTTGGTTTTATATCTTCTAGAACTAAGCATAAGAGTAGGTTTTGATTATACTTCCGGGTGCGGTTAGGCGCTGGACGCGAGTGGGCGCTACCGTGATTGTTTTGGCGGCTTTTATGGTACTTACAGAGGCGAAAGTACTTATCGAACGTGGTGCTACTTTTTTACGCATTTCATTACTTAAAATTGTGTGAACATGTCATCAGGGTATGCTTATGCGAGAAACGGTAAAACATGTCATTGTGGTATGATTACGTGAGAACGGTATACATGCTATCGCGGGGTATGACTACGCCGAGAAACGCGCATATGTAACCGTTGTATGATTATGTGTGATTCATTTGTGTGAGCCATAATATTATTATGCGATTGTGTTCTCGTGGCCAAGATTTGCTTGAGGGGGCATTAGCCGAACTCCCAACTTATGTTGTATTTCGTACTGCGGTCGGCACCGGCAGTATCGCGGCCTCGCCGGCACTATGTATTTCCCCGTACCGTCGGGCGGTTGTGATTGATTTATGACTGCGGGAGATGTTTTAGTCGTGTTTGGATATTGTTTGGGGAGTAGAGTAGTTGGTTATCGGTAGGTGTCGTTGAGTTACGTATGACTTCGTGTGACTTCTATATCGCATTCAACTGTCAATTTTCGATTGGGGATTGTGCCACTCTCCTTCCTTGCGTGATATGTGACGCTATTGGCCTTATACTGTCTAAGTGCAGAGATTTATTATCACTTTGCTATGTGCATTGTCGTGTGTTGGCCTTATACTTCGTATAAGGCAAGTGCGAGATATATTATCACTGCTATGTGCATTGTCGCGCTGGCCTTATACTTTGGTATAAGGCAAATGGTATCTATTATCATTTTGCTATGGGCATTGTTGATGTTGGCCTTATACTACGGTATAAGTGCAAAGGTTTATTAGCGATTGATCCATTCTCACAGTAGACGGATCGAGCATATGCGCATTGTGAGGGTGGTATATCATGGGAGATACGGTAGGAGGGCGCGTAATGACTAGAAAGTTATAGTCGCTGCTGAAGTCTCTGATTCCAGGCCGGGTGATTGTGTGCTTTATTGAGACCTTCCATTATATCTTAACATGTTATGCCTAAGACCTTCTTTGGAACCTTATTGTATGACATTACAGTAGTCGTGATATATATGTATTTATTCATATTGACTATTATAATATTTGTCTGCCTCCCCATTCTCAGATGGCAGTTCACCCACTGTTAAGTTTTCACTTAAGCTGCTGGGTTACACCCTTTTCGCCGCTTTGGACGGCATTTCACCAGCTGCCGATGCATTTGGTTAGTTGAGCCAGAGGCCGTTGGAGAGTTTGTTCGAAAAGAAGCAGCATCGGGGCGGCCGAGGATCCTCGCGCCTCATTTTGATGCGTCAACCGCTTTTTGGATTGTTGTACTTTATTTTCAAACTTTAGCCTTGTCATAATTGTTTTTGTGATTCGTGACAAAGATTTACTCTCGCTTGTAGCCTTTCTCCGCATTATTTCTTTATTTGGGATATGTTGTATATATATATGGAGTTGGTTGGTTAGATATCACCTGATGGATTGTAAATTTTAAAACTGTTTTGATTGAGAATCTTATGAAATCAAAATTTTGGATGAAACGAGTTGTGCTTTTAACCGAAGCCGCCCATCGGTTTGGTGACTCGGGTTTTCCGGGTTATAATGATTCTCACCTCGTGGCGGCCGACTGGGCGGGAATGTTACAATCCCACCTACCACCACTATTCACCATTCTCATCCACAAAACCCATTCCCTCCTTCCCTCCTACGGGCCGATTCCCCCTCCTTATGGCCGATTGTACTCTGCCCCCCCTTGAAATTTTTCTTCCATTTTCTCACGATTGTCGCTAAACTCAAGGACCGTTGTGGATTTGCTTCTCCCTGCCATCCTCCTCTACGAATCAAGGTAAAGAAAGGCTTCAATCTTTTGAGATATTTTCGAAGTTTCAAGAGTCGACTTTTATTAGATTTTTGGTGACCTTGATTGGACTTCAAATGATACATATGGATCAGTTCCAGGCTTAAATTACATGATTAGAGGTTATGAAAATCGATTTTGGGGGTCGAAATGTAGAAATTGATAGGTTGACTTTGGTTGACTTTCGAGGAATCGAAGTTTCTAAGGCTTCGAAATGTTACAGAAGTATTCTCTAAGTTTGAAATATGCGAGTTGTAATAACCCGCTCCGTCCTCTAATAGTAATCGTAATAGTATACTAGTTGCCGGAGGATTATTTCGGTGAGAGAAAGCAAAAGTTTCGGTTGAATAGTTGGCAAATACAAACGGTAATCGGCTCTGTTGGTAGTACATTTCGGTATTTAGAATTTAAAGTTTTAATCGAATGGAAATGATAGTTATTTGGGTGGTAATATAATTTGAGTATAAATGTTAATGTTTGGAAGTTGGATTGCCGAGATAAGCAAACTAAGCATCGATCAATTAAACGACGGGGTTCACATAAAACTTTTGGGCAACCATTAAACTCATAACCCAACAAGGGCCCAAAACCACCGCTTCACTCTTCTTCTTCTTCTTCTTCTTTCTTTCTCCAAACGCGATCTCGGCTCTCCCCTCTTTTCATTTTTTCACTTTTCTCTCCCTCAATCTAAAACGATTTTTGGAGATTTTAAGCATTTTGATTCTCTCAACATTCCGCTCGAGGTGAAAATGCGACTTGAGATTTCACCACGTTTTTGAACTCTCGGTCAATTTAGTAGTTGACTTTTTCTATTTTGGTTTAAATTGTATTAATAAGTTCTTAGGTTCTTAAATTAGTTGTTTTAGAGTTAAATTGAGGATCACAGTATTTCATGGGTTATGGAACGTTTGACTTTTGTTGACTTCGGTTGACTTTGAGATTTAGGCTTTAATATGGTAGAGAATTGTAATCTAAGCAGGAATTATGTGGTCAGAAGTTATAATAATCGATTTTTGGGTGATTGGGTTAGTTGACTTTTAGGTTGACTTCTTCCAAATTTCTTTTAGATTGGCACAATGTTACGGACTCTAAATATAGCTGTTTAGGAGTATACCTTGGATGTTTCTTGAGGTTGATGGGTGGAGAAATTGTTAAGGTTATTCCAAGCGAGTAAGTGAATTGGCTCTTTGAACTAAAGGCTCATTATAACGGGTTAATTAGTCGGGTGATCGATTGTCGATTGATTTAAAATGACTAACGTGTTATTGTTGGGATAATAAAGGGATGATCGAATATTGGGAGTTATGAAGTTGGTAAATTGAATGTAGTTAAGTTGGGATTTTAGAAGTTGATACTAATTTCGGGATGATGATTACGTAAGGTTATATTGAATCGTGAGACACGGGTATAATACCTCGGCTCAGATAGACGTGTCGAGGTTATTCTATGGAATGTATTATAATACATAATTTATTTGAATAGAGTCAGAATGGACCCAAAGACGAGACGCTGCAGTTAGTACCGTGCTTTTGAACTCGAGGCGAGTACTTATCTCACCTAAAAGCATTTATGTACTTACTTTAAATCAAGTGGAACATGTCCTTTGTAGTAATGATTATGTGTGAACGGTAAGGCTACGTCTCAAGGGTACGATTATGTGAGAACGGTATACATGTAATGGTTGTACGATTATGTGTGATTCATTTGCGTGAGCTTACAATATGATTACGTGACTATATTCCTGCGGGCATCAAGACGGTCGAAGTAAGTAATAGCTCAACTCCCAACTTTATATTTCGTACTGCCGGCACCGGCGTTATATTTCTCGTGGGCCTTTATCGGAACCGTTGTATTGCGGCCTTGTCGGCAATCAAGTATATTTCTCGTGGCTTTGTCGGCACTGCTGTATTTCTTTTGGCCTTGTCGGCACCGTTGTATTGGCCCTGTCAGGCACCGTTGTATTTTAGTCGCTATGGTTTGATATTGCTCAGAGTAGAGTACTGGGTTGGAGATACGAGGACATCGAAGTGACTTGAGTATTAGGATATGACCCTATAGTCGGGATGATGTGTTGGTGGCTCCTTCCTTGCGTGATATGTGACGCTATTGGCCATGTACTTTGTGTATAAGTGCTTTTGCCTATACTTAGTGTATAAGTGCGCGCGTGATTATCGATTGTCCATTCCTACAGGAGACGGATCGAGCTTATAAGCATTAGAGTCAGTATAGTTGTGGGGACAGGAGATGAGGTGACTTGAGTATTAGGATGCCAATCTCATAGTCGTAGATGATTGTGTCAGTGGCCTCCTTCCTGCGTGATATGTGACGCTATTGGCGTTATACTTAGTGTGTATAAGTCAAGGTTTGCATTATACTTGCTGTATATGCCAGCGTGTCTTATACTTAGTGTATATGCGGCTTCTGCCTTATACTTAATGTATAAGTGCGTGTGCCTTTATACTTGGTGTATAAGTGCGGTTTGCTTTATACTTTGTTTATAAGTGCGTTTGGCCTTATACTCGGTATAAGTAAAGGTGTGATTATCGATTGTCCATTCCTCGTGGTAGATTTGATTGAAAGCATATGCGCATTAGAGGTTGGTATAGTTGTGGGATATGAGAGATAGATGGTTCGATGACTAGAGTTATAGTCGTTGTTGAGTCTCTTGAGTTCTTTTCTGGGTGATTGTGTGCTTTATTGAAACTTTCTATTATATTCCATATGTTATGTCCGAGACTTTTCGAATTATGTCAGATGACCTTATTAGGTAGTTCTGGGATATATATATATATATATATATATATATGTCTTATTCATATTTGACAAGTGGTTTAAATTTTCTATGGCGTTGTATGATTTGTTTTGGCGACTTGTTTATTGGTTATGAACGCTGTGTTGATTACACTAGATGCCGCTTGATTTAAATTATTATGTCGAATTAGGTTTCGCTGATACATAATATTATCGATTTTTCTTTTGTGGGTCTCTAAGTTGCATAATCGTTATACATCCTTTAAGGTTAAAATTGAGTTGGTTAATGGTTGAGTTAACTTTTGAATGAGGGCATAGGTATAAAAATTAGAAACTCACGCCCAGCACCTATAGATGATGCTGATTTATATTTTATATATATAAATGGAAAGTCGATTCAAACGTGTTAGTATATAGGTTGTCATCTAACCATCGACGCCGATACCATCGAGGTAAAGAAGTCTCGTATACTAAATGAAGAATTTGGGATAATTTACTCAAAGTTATCTTGATTTAAAATATAATGCTACTCACTGTATTAAGATAATGAAACGATTTGGAGGGTCTTATGAGAAACATTTAGACGTCATAGGAGGTGTATGAATATAATTGGGAGTAGCACTTTCAGGTGAACTAAAGATAAGTGGTTGAGTGGTGTATGCTTGAGTGATGAGATGTTGAGATATATGTTTGAGTTGTTGTATTTTTGAGTTGTATATTATACGGGAATTAGCTATACTTAAAGATAACAAATGTAGAGATATCTCTCAGGATTAAGGCGCATCACAGTAAATTGTTGACGTGGTTAAGCATTATCGTGTTAGTTGAAAGGCCATTAAGGAAAAGATTATATTGTGGTGAGTAGCATTTAAAATATAACTCTCGAGGCATATAGCTGCCTTAATAGGTGCGGTCTTCGAATTATCCTTTGCTCGTATGAGCCAGAAAGTTAACTTCCTCGTAGCTTCAGATTCACTCAGCCCACCGACTGCTTCCCTGTGGGCGGCGTTTTATCCCTATTTCCCATTGGCAGAGTAGCCGCACTGCTGAGATGGCGATGGTGGCTCAAGCACTTCAGCCATACTTTTATATTCCTTTGAAATCTTTGTTGTATGTAATAATTATTATTGTCTTGAGTTGTAAACAAAATGGCTCGATGTCAGATGTATATTATTACTTTCCAGCTTGTTTTAGTGTATTGATTAGTTCACCCGATGGACGAGTTGTATTGTTTTATTTACGAGGTTAAATGAAGTATTTTAGTCGTTATCCATCGTCATACTGATTATTCAGGTCACGACCGGCCCCAACCTATGGGGCCTACCTGGGCGTGGTCATTACAATTTCGTATCGTGAGCCTAGGCTTATGTTTCTTTGGTGTCTTGTGTGATTATGTGCCTAGGTTTCGTGCTGTAAGTGTATTGTTGTGTGAGTCCTTCTCTAGTTTTGAGTCCATTTCTTCCTAACTGCTGACCGCTGAGACGCCACTGTAAGATTTGGTTGACTCAAGGCATTTGGTGGCCTTGCAAGAGACTACTTTGAATTCTGTGTTCTTATGGTGTTAATTAATTGAGATGTGTTATGTTATAAGATGTGTGAACCAATTTCAAGTATTATGACGACGCTGAGTTATATGTATAGCCGAGACGGGTAACCGGGTATAATACGGAGATCAAAGACGACGGATTGTTATATATTTGACGTGGGTTATATTGAAACAATACATGTAATGGTTTAGAATATGATGTATGATATCGGTAATATTATGAGATATTTGGGTGAATTATATATTTTGGGGAGTGTCTTAATAATTGCTGCGGTGGCAGAGTATTAATGAGACCATATAAGGGAGGTAAAAAAAATTAAGGATGAGTTGTAGATAATTAAATATGATATACTCGCGGAAATTGTGAAAGAATATCACGGTTGTAAAGAATATCAATGGGTTATATATATGATACCGGCAATAAGATGCGGATTATAAGGAAATGTGAAACATAGGTTTGACTTAAATGATAAGTAAGGTGGTGGATACAAATTGAGGCTTAATAAGAAGAGAGTTTTCGAAGTTCATCCAATAATGTTTAAGTAGGAGTTCGTGGTCGAAGGGAATTTATCTTTGTGATAGTAATGATTATTCTTGAGGATGTAAACTCTGAGTTGAAACCTTTGGAGATGAGATGTGGATGAATATGTTTGAGAATTTACGGGAGAGACAGATTTATATCGGGAAGTTATTGAAAGGGATTCCCTGGTGTTAAATTTGGAAGTTGTTGATAGCCAAGTAATCAGGTGGAACTTAAGGGTATTAAAAGGGTTAGTTGAGGAGGATTTTGGTGACATGTACTCGTGGGATTAGCAATTGATCGTGGTGTAAGATGTTGATCTTTAAAACAATTAAGAAATTGTTAACAAACATGCGATAGTGGAATTTTGGCGCGAAGTTACACATTAGTCGTGATACTGAAACCTTGGTACTACTTGATTAATGTCAAACGATCAAGAACGATAATTTGGTGAGTTGGTTGATAAGGAATTCGCTTTTCATGACAGAACTTAATCGTTGATAATGGAGTATTATGGTGACACAAATTATGAGTGGACAAGACGTGTCTCGGTGATATGAATTTAATTTTGAGTGGTACATGGAGGCAACCGAGGGGTTATAACACTAAGATCGACATGATAATAACAAACAAAGCAATATCTTATTAATGGAGAAGATAAGATTTATAAGTTTGGAATGCAAAAATTTGTCAATTGAATGTTGTGTTATAAGAGGGCCACGCTTTAAGTCAATTGACATAAGATATTATGGGAAGATGATTCTATATCAGAGAATTTGAACGGCGACAAGGTGTGTCGCGATGTTAGCCGATAAGTATGCGGTCGAAGGCTGAGATGATCTCACTCTGATTGTTCTAAAATGAATTTCGGTGACCTAAATTTTATAAGGTGGGTAGATTGTAATAACCTGCTCCGCCCTAATAGTATCAGAAGAAGTATACTACTTGATCGGTGGATTATTTCGAGGAGAAAGCAAAACTTTCGGTTCATTAGCTCTAAAATACAACGAATCGGTCGGTTGGTAATACATTTCGGAGATGAATTTTAAACTTTTAATCGAATGAAAATTATATTATTTGGGTGGTAGATAATATGAGTATATAAATGTTAATGTTTGGAAGTCGTCATGAGACTGCTTAAAACGAGAAAGACGATCGAATTAAACGACGGGGTTCACACATAAACTTTTTGGGCAACCTAAACTCATAATCCAACAAGGCCCAAACCACCAAGCCCACTCTTCTTCTTCTTCTTCTTCTTCTTCTTCTTCTTTCTCCGCACTTAATTGCCCACTCTCCCTCTTTCATTTTTTCACGCTTCTCCCCTCAATCTTGCACCGGTTTTGGAGATTATAAGCATTTTGGATTCTCCTCAACATTCCGCCCGAGGTAATAAAGGCCCACCTTTTGGAGATTTCACCACGCTTTGAACTCCGCCGACTTTTAGTTGACTTTTTTCTATTTTGTTTAAATTGTATTAATAAGTTCTTAGGTTCTTAAATTAGTTGTTTTAGAGTTAAATTGGAGGATTGTTGAGTATTTCATGGGTTATGGAACGTTTGACTTTTGTTGACTTCGGTTGACTTTGAGATTTAGGCTTTAATATGGTAGAGAATTGTCATCTAAGCAGGAATTATGTGGTCAAGCTATAATAATAATCGATTTCTGGTTGAATTGTATTGGATTGGGTTAGTTGACTTTAGGTTGACTTCTTCCAAATTTCTTTAGATTGTATAATAACAAGGGACTTTAATATAGTTGTTTAGGAGTATACCTGGATGTTTCTGAGGTCGACGCTGAGGAAATTGTCAAGTTAAGTTATTCCAAGTGAGTAGTACTCAGTTTTGAACTAAAAGCGTCGATTATAACGGGTTAATTAGTTGGTGATTGATTGTTGGATTGGTTGAAATGTGACTAACGTGTTATTGTTGGGATAATAAAGGGATGATCAAATATTGGGAGTTATGAAGTTGGTAAATTGAAGTTGTTGGATTTTTAGAAGTTGATACTAATTGGGATAGGATGATTACTAGAAGGTTATATTGAATTGTGAGACATGGTATAATACCTGGCTTGTATAGATGTTAAGTGAGGTTATTCTATGGAATGTATTATAATACAATTTATTTGAATAGGAGTCAGCCGACCCAAGACGAGATTCCGCTTCGTAGTTAGCATTATCGCTTTTGAACTCGAAAGTAGTACTTATCTCACGGGCAAGCATTTATGTACTTACTTTAAATTATGTGAACATGTCCTTGTAGTATGATTATGTGTGAATGGTATACATGTCTTTGTGGTATGATTATGTGAGAATGGTATACATGTAATGGTTGTACGATTATGTGTGATTCAATTGTGTGAGCCATAATATGATTATGTGACTATATTCTCGTGGCATCAAGATTTGGCCGGAAAGAAGTAATAGCTCAACTCCCAACTATATTTCTCAGGCCTTGTCGGCAATCAAGTATATTCTCTCGTGGCCTTGTCGGAATCGTTGTATTTCTCGCGGGCCTTGCCGGGCACCGTTATATTTCGTGGCTTTGTCGGCACCGTTGTATTTCGCGGCCTCACGGGCATCAAGAGAGCCGGCGTGGCCATGTCGGCACGTTGTATTTCTCGCGGGCCTTGTCGGCACCGTTGTATTTGGGGCCTTGCCGGCGTCAGGATGATTTACGACAGAGATGTTTTAGCCGTGTGCTTGTTATTGCTCGGGGAGTAGAGTAGTTGGTTGGAGTGTACGGTGATAATGGTGAGAATCGAGTATTAGGATATTTCTATATTCGGGGACGATAGTGGTTAAAGGCTCTCCTTCCTCAAGCAGATATGTGACTTATTGGCCTTATACTTTGTGTATAAGTGCGGTTTGCCTTATACCTTCCTAGTGTATAAGTGCGGTGTGATTATCGATTGGTCCATTTATAGGTAGACAAATTGAGCATATGCGCATTTCAAAGTTGGTATAGTCATGGGGATACGTAGACGAAAGCGACTCGAAAGATTAGGACGCGACCCTATAGTCAGATGATTAGGTTGTATTTCCTTCCTTTGGCAGATATGTGACGCTATTGGCCTTATACTTAGTGTATAAGTGCGGTTTGCCTATACTTAGTGTATAAGTGCGGCTTGGCTTATACTGCATAAGTGCGCGTGTGATTATCGATGGGTCCATTCCTGTGTAGACGGATCGAGCATGCCAAGATTGGGAGGTTGATATAGTTGTGGAGATACGAGAGATAGATGGTCTGGATGACTAGAGTTATAGTCGTTGTTGAATCTCTCGAAGTCTTCTAGCGTAACGTTTCTGGCACCAGAGGCCTATGCGCTTAATGCTAGCCGAGGAACCTTCTCAACATATAAATGTAGAGGACTCTCATGGACAAAGATCGGAGAACTCAAGCAATGCGGTTCTATACCCAAGACACCTACTAGTGGATCTGCAGCCGAGTCTGCCACTCAATCAAGTTTCTAGCTTAATCTCCTAGCACCAAAGCAATGATGACTTGTATACCTCCCTAGAAGAGAAGATGGCTAGCCTAATGTGACTAGGAAATATGTTGCAAAAAATGCAACATCAAGATGATTCTATATCGGGGAAGGATAAATGATCAAGAAAGATGTGAGCAAAGAGCAAACCCGGCCGCTCAAGCAAAACGAGGCGCCCTCACCTCTAAGATGGGATATGGGACGTCCCATCCACCCATCACAATACCGGGTTCACCACTTAGGACCAATAAGGAATACAAAGAGAATCTCCTATCATCGCAGTGCATGGAATGATTCCAGCAAAGACAGCCTGAAATAAGATATACCGGGGGCAATAAAAGTCAGCGGCATCGAGCCGAAGACCTACTAAAGTTCTCTACACCTCCCACACATGCATCACCGAAAATGCCTAAAGGCTATCACCACCTGCTCACTTCGATGGAACCGAACCCCAAACAACATGTACCCACTTTGTTCGGTATTAATGCAACAATGCTGGGGACTAAAAGGGACGAATGGTCAAACAAGCCTTCCGCTCCCTTAAAGGGAATGCCACCGTATACTAACTTGGAGCCTCGCTTCCATAGACAGCTTGGGCTCAACCGAGAGCGAATTCTCAATGGCTTCTGGGCATAAAGTGGATGCTTAGTATGATAGCTAATCGCTACCAAGCAAAGACAATAAGAGTCAAGCATAAACTTCAATGTGATGGAGTAAGTCTCAACTTAAAGTGCATGATAGACTCTCAAAGTCATCGGCCATCAACGTGTGTATACAAGGCATGCATTGGGACTTGTAGTACATTATGCGCAGAATACTCTAAAAAACTTTGAGTTAACCGGGCAACGAGAGCCCACGATACGGAGCTCAAGATCGGGCTGCGAATAAAGCGGCACATACTCTCTACTCCAGCAGCCTCTTACTGGTTGCATGAGCCAAGAAGCCAAAGGAAGCCTAAGTCAGTAAAAGAAAGAAGCACATGATGTGGCTTCTAAACGACTCAAGTTCTCTATTCGAACTAAAGGTCGAAGGCAAAGCCGATTTTGGAAAAAGGAACTCTCACTCTTAAAGAAATGCAAGAGAAGGATAATCGCCTCGAGTCTAACGTTTCTCAATGCTTGACGAGCCATTGAAAGAAAAGCTCATAGAACTCCTAGAGTCAAATAGACCCGAGGAGGTAAATCGAAGCACTGAGCCCAACTTCTACAAGAGTCATAGGATATTGAGGCATCCTATTGAAAGTGCTTCATATTCAAAGAGTGAGTAATGGATCTCGCAAAGAAAGGGGCAATAACCCCGGGAGAAGACAAAGTCTCTCCAACCATATTACCCCTCACCATCGTCGCTTCCATCGAGGTCAAAGTTTCTAACGGCTTTTTATGAGAGTAAATTCATCCCTTGAAAAGCATGTGTTGATACCGACGATGAAGACTATGAAGCATGTCATGTATGTGTGTCAAGTCGACGAAGACTCAACTACAAATGCAGTATTATTAAGTTGACGCCACCCGCTTTCAAGTAGTGTCCCTGCACTTTTGTCATCACATTCATCGATGGAGACGCATTCACAAGAAGATGGTACTCATAACAAACCACCCTATGTGTTAGGCCATGTAATGAAAGTCGGATAAGGTAACGCTGGTAGATGGCTGTAAATATCCTACCACCTGCATATTAAAGCTTCTAGGCATTCCATCAAGACTTACAATGCCCCGCATCATAATTCAAGATTTTAACTAAGGCGGGGAGCGAATGCTCGGGAAAGTAAGCCCCACTGTAGGGGGAATTGAAATCCACTTCCTCGTTCCATGTAATACATGCCAAGCGTCACATATAATATCCTATCGGTACACCTGATCCACAACAACAATGTCATTCCTCTCACACCCACCAAGGTTTAAAATACTACAAAGATGGGATAGAGAAAATACCAAGGCTATGAAAATCCATTCTCAGCTGAAGAATTCCACTTTGTCGATTTTCAAAGACTACAAGAAAAGTGGCAAAGCCCCAACACGAGAAAGTGTAATAAGTGCACCCTGTGCACCTCTAAGACTTCAAACAAATACCTCAACTTTACAAGAAGTAGAGGAAGAGCTAGTTCAAGCATTCAGAGGCTTGACCCTACCTCACTCATCCCAAAAGCGCGGTGACGACACCCTCTTAAAGGTTTTATGACACCTAAGAACGACCCAAAATAGAAAGCACTCTAAAACTATGGGTCCAAAAGCTTATGATCTCCTCTTAAAGGCTGGCTATGATTCTATTAAGGAAAAAGCCATGGGACAAGACTTCCCCAAGGTCACAAGAAACAAAGTGCAATGGGTTAAACGACACCAAAACATACTACAAGTGCAGGGCGGCTCATCAAGAACTCGAACTGATAGGGTTGGATATACTTTTGAAACCACCACTGCAGCCTCCTAATCAAGAGGCGACTAACCACCACATAGAAGAGGTTGGTGAAAAGGTCCTTACACCAAATACTGAGAACGACACTCAATATTTTTCAGTCAGGCAATCCCAACCCCCAAGAAAAAATCAAGAGGGAAATCCTGTTTTTCAAGTGTCGGGGCAAACATAAAAGCCACCACCAACCTCAGTGAAACTGCCTTTGAGATCTTCCCCTGATTTAGGCCTTAAAATTATGGGAGAACAAGATGAGTGACACGCCGGATGTGGGTATCTTCCTAGTCCAAGAGGCGCATCCTCGGGGATACAAACGGGGCGAGTGTTCATGGCCAACCTCCCGCCAGATATCGGGGTAAGAAAAGATACGGAAACGGGAGAAGTTGGTACGTGAATTCAAAGACACGCATTTTGCGACGGTATTCTTGAGAGGTAGAGGAACTAGAAGTTCAACGCGCTACATCCATTTAACCAACTCCATGGGAATACTCAGTGATGGCCAAATTAAAGGCATCCCGACGTTTCCTCGCTGTGTTCAAGATGACCTAGTGTATAAATATATTCATGAGCAGACGCCGTGGAATGACTGCTGACCTTATAGAGAGGCGCTTGACTATGAAGATCAACAACACCCTGAGGGGTTTAGACTTCAAGAATAAGAGGAAGGTATATCGTATGGCTACCTTTCCTAGCTCAACAAGCATTACAAAGCGCCCCTATCCCCGAACCACGAAGGCAAAATTTATGTCTAGCTTCCCATGCTTATCGTTATGAGGACAACAAGACGTGACACTCGATATATGAGTCCGGGATACAAGTCTCATACGTGATCGTTCTCTAGGAAGAAATAGAAAGCTAGAAATCCAACGGTATGTCTACGTATTAAACTACATGAACATCTCGATCTCGGACTAGCCAGTGATATTCTAGCTGAATTTCAAGAGGCACGGGACTAATTTCATATATAAGTATGTCCACTAGCGTATATTATGAAATGAATGTCCACCTCAAGACATATGCCTAAATATGTAAGCCGTAACACCCCATTCGTGAAAGCAACCGATCTGTCGGTGACTCAAGCCCGACAAAGCAGACTATCGTAACTGGGAAGCGATGCACATGGGGTCGAAACCCGAGGTTCAAATATTTCTAAATAAACTTAAGTAAGGCCTCAAACATGAGATAAACCTGGCCCAAACCTCCGAGCATGCAGGATAACCGCCCACAACTCCCGAAAGAATGAGGATAAACCCAACCCTCCACGATATTAGGATAAAATGTCAAAACCCCTTGAACTACATTTATTGGATTTCACTAAGGAACGATCCTTAGGGTACGAGGGAAGCTTGATACATATCAAGCACAACCATAACCTAAAACAACATCCATGTCATTCCCCACAAAAGTTTCGAGCCTAAGATATCCCGAACGTTATGAGGATGTCTCAATCAGCTTCAACACTGATATGGCACAAGTCTACATCAACAAGTAACCCTCAAGATTCACGCCTGGGTGGCTCCCGAGGTGAAGCCGCAATCACAAGAGTGGTTATGCTACTAAATCTCCTGATTGTAACTTCGGACTAGGTTCAAGAACATGATGCTAAAACTCTGAACTTGCTATGCGAGGATGCATTTAAGATAGTGGACAAAAGCCACCTCGCTCAATCCCCGGTACATCAAACACTGGCCGACTAAGTAGATGAATGAAGTGTCTACCCTACTTAGAGTAACGGATGAGGTGAAAGAACGAAATCTGGCACCCTACGAGACGCAAATAAGACTAAGGGAGGAAGCAAAGCTCCACCTTTCTATTCCAACACTATCTCTAAAACTCATAGGACTACAACCCCTAGTTGTCTAGTTCAAGAAGAAATACATCCTCTCATGAAATTTTGAGTGATCCTTCTACTCCGAAACACGAAACTCGGTGTCGTTAGGATATCAACGACGAATATCCATACGACAGACTATACCGACTATTGCCGCCAAGGTTAGTCGGGAAACATATCCTACCACGCCCATCACGCCTAAAGCCGCATGGCTATCCAAACTACTAAGCCGCTAAAGCCAACAAAGAACATATCTCATCATATCCAAAGAAGACTCTAAAGTCGGACATGGTTATTCTAACTACTAAGCCGCTTAAGGCCGAAACATATCACCTTGTCCAATACGCCCTAAAGTCGATTGGGCGACATCTTCACCACGATCCTCTGTGTGCCCGGACAGGCATCTCGACCACGAGCCCCCAGTTGGTCGAGACATATCCACATCATCCGCTAAATCCATCTTCGAAGAGCAATAGGGATGTACAACTCACCGACTACGTAATCAAAGTTAATCCATCTCAAGATCAAGTTGTTAAAGCCCTCGATCAACATCGATTAGTTTAGCATGGTATCAGCATGCCTCTACACCAACAACCTCAAAGTTAAGCCGCTAACGCCTCCTAGATTGCAACTCCGACCGATACAAGGAAACACCACTAAAACCTCGATCTAGTAATTAAGGTCGTTTGAAAGTCATGTTGGCATTAAATACGTATGCCATGCTATTTACGGGTAAAATAAAAGTCAAAAGCAAGACTCAGGATAGCCTCGTGGAGCCGCATTCAAAAGATGTACCAAGCGCATTTACGATGCTGCTGTGAGTGGCTTAGCCATGTATGTACCTCATTTATCTATCTATGCACCATGTTATGAATGTCGAGGATCAAAATAAAAGGCCTCCCTATACCAAATGTTGAAGATACCGTTATCATCATACATCTAAATACAAGTGGTTACAGGACTAAGCATCAAGTGCGTGGATAGGAAACGATGCCCCTTCTCACACATGATACATTCGCCTCATAAAATCTCAATAACCCAACATACTTGGAAGAAAGATATACGCAAGTATCGACTCATGTTAAGTGGGAGCAGTTAAGTGGAACTCATAAATGGTCATCACCTAAAACGATACTATCCTTAAACGCATTTTAAGGATCGTAGCCTGTAAGAGCATAAAGTTCGAGCAACTCCCTCGGTAAAAAGCATAAAGTGTCTAACAGCCTCGCCGGGGTAAGAGCATAAAATACCTAAATAAACTTCCTCGAAGTCTAAACTATCCATCAAAGTGAACTACGTTGAATTTGATCAAGAGGAAATGGCCAAAGAGCCATGTTAATCAAATCGAACATTAAAAAGCCAAAGCAAAAATAAATCAAGGCATGTGCCAAAATCAAATCAAGCCATAAAGAAAGCATGCTGGATACATACCATAAAAGCTAAACAAAGGACGCACTAACCCTCGTGGACTACATAGTCCAAAAGTACGCCACCCTCTCTTCTGCCAAAGAAGTAAATATCAACAACAACAAAGCAGAGCGATTTGAGTAAGGAAAAAGAACGATCATCTCCAACTCATACATCACTCATACTATCAAATCAAAGAAGAAAGTGGCATGTAGTCAAAGCCAACTCCATGGCGTATGTCGATGTTGGCAGAACGCTCCCTTCTTTGTAAACCTCCCACAAAACCAAGGAATACGCTAAGATGTGGACTGAAAAATAGAAATAAAGTCGATTTACGAGCAAAGTTGGTCGATAGAAAGTAAAGAGGACGCCCTACTAACTAAATACCATCAAAACTCAAGGTCGCTAATAACGAATGTCTAAGCCCTAAGAATATACTACTAGCCTATCCTGCCATGACTCAAGGTGAACAGTGGCAATGGATAACGTAAAGAGTACATGTTCAATGACCATAACACTGGCTAAGTTCACAAAGTATGTAAAAAGCAGAACCGACCTCCTCATGAAGCACTGATCATAATAAAGTATCTGGGAAGAGAGTGAAGAGGAATGATCACATAAAGCCCTAAAGGTCCATATTGGCATGCAAAGGCCAACCCCACTTACATCAATGCAAAATTCGGGACAAACCGAGAAGAAAAGTGCGGGAGGTAACATGTTGAAATTCAAATACACGATATTTAGATGGCCGAAAATCTGGACTCAAGAAACCCATTTAGCGAACCTAAAGAAAAAAAAATCAAAAATTGTTTTTACTATTTTTACACAATTTGATTTTTAAAAGGGTTCAGCATCAATATTAATATGTATACATTACACGAGGCTTATTTTAAAGATGTTTAATTCTAAGGTTGTTTCGCTACGACGCATCAAGATACTATCAATATGTAAAAAACAAGAGAAAAAAAATAGAGACTTCTCTTATCTCGGGACTCGTGCAAACAGAGGGAGGGGCAAGGATCTCAAAAATCTAGGTTCCATCTCCAAATCCGGCATGGCTATGATGTGATTCTTGAGGTCATAATCATCTGCATAATTCTTCGGTTCAGCACAATGCCTTCAACCAAAGTTGGTTATTGCTAATACAAACAATAGCAACTTTACTAATAGTCTCAAGAAGAGGAAATTGCATCCGTGGGTCCCGCAAGTGTGACGATGGTGCGATGGTCCCAAAGAAGGGCACTGCAGCGCATTTAGTCCCGCAATTGACTTTTTTGATCGCATTAGTCCCTAAAAATATTAATTCAAGTAATCAAGCAACGCTTATAACGCTGGGGTCAAACTGAACAATAACGGCTATATTAAGAATGGAATTAATTTAATTAGGCCACTTAAGTTGTTAATATTACAAAACAACCCCATCCCCACTATAACAGATCAAAACCAAACATTTTAACCTTTAACAAATTCTACACCCCAAACCTAAATCTTTTTTGCCCCAAATCAATTAAAAAAATTTGTGCCTCAAATCGATCTAAAATTCAGGCGATAGTTTGGTTCTTGTTATAGGTAGTCTCCAATGAGTTTAAGGCGTACATCTCGATCCTTACAAGCCCACGATACTACAAGGTCAAAAAGTAGCTTGTTTAGGATATTATTTTTTGGATTTTCTGAAAAGTAAAAATTGTTTAATATGTTTTAAAACCACTTGTAATATAATATTAAGATTGTTTTGAAAAGTATTAGTTTTTTAGTGTCGGTTTTGGTTGTTTTCTCAAAAATAAGAATGTTTCAAATTGTTTAATGCATGTTTGATTTGAATGTTTAATAATCAAAAGTATTGGTTGTTTTGGTTTAATTCTCAAAAGTAAGAATAAAGTTTCAAATCGATTAGGGATATAGTTTCCAAATCGACAGAGTTCTCGATTTCTCTTTTTAATCGATTAGGTTTTTCCTCCAATTCGATTTAGGTTTTTCTATTTCCCACCCGATTAGAGTTCGATTCCCTTAATTCCGACAGGTTCTAATTCTCCCACCCTCGATTGTGGTTCTGATTACCCCCAAATCGATTAGGGTTTTTCCCCCACCCCATTTGTTTTTTTCCTTTCCTAATTCGATTAGGGTTCTGATTTCCCCTAATTCGATTAGGGTTCTAATTTTTCCCAATTCGATTAAGGTTTCTGATTTTCCCCAAATTAATTTAGGTTTTTTAATATTGGATTAATAAGGGTTTATTTATGCTTTTCAGATGGTGAATGCCAACAAGATTTGCTTACAACTGACTATACCACGCGGCTCTCGGTGGTCCGTATACACGCTATGTTGGGGGCCATTTAGATTATTTTGACTATGTGGATGGGAAATGTCTTAGTATTGATGTGTTAAGGCAATTTGTAGGTGAATGTAGACCATTGTGTGATAGATACAAAACTAAGTTTTATCATAAGTTTAATGATTTATCGATAAAGTCAGATTTGTTAGTAAAGAAGCGTGTTAGGTTCATGGAAGTTTTATAAGACCGAGCGAGGGAAATATATGTGCAAAGATGGTGACTTGATGATATGTTTGAGACGTAGGCCGCAGCTCTGAGAGATTACGACGTGACTCGACGCATACGGACAATCCATAAGCTTTTTTAAACTATTCCATAATCGCTCGAGCCTCTATTTCGAGTTTTTAAGCTCTTGAGCAGCTTGAGCTCTATTTGAGAGCAGTTTTTCAGTTTTTTGAGCATACCTGCGCCTCCATAGCTTTTGTTAAACTACCCATACTGCTCGAGTTTCGCTTGAGCGCTCTTTTGAACTCTCTTTTTGAGCAGCTTTTGAGCCGCGGCTTTTTTAGCAGCTTTTTGAGCTCCGCTTTTGAGCGCTGAGCCGAATCGTATGCACAAGGAATCGCATGGTTTCGAACCTTTTGTTGACTTGCATTTAATTGAAAACAGGCTCTAATTGCATTGCATTGCATTGCATTGATTCTTTCATCTTATTGATATATGGAAACTAGATGATATGCATACATACAAATAGGATTCCTACAACTAGTATTGTAACAACAACTTTGAAGTACTTTTTCCAACTTGCAATTTCAGCTTCCATTTTATTGCATTTCTTGAGTAGCCCCAATATAATTGCCTTCTCCCTTGGTGGAACCACTGGGTCCTTCCAAGCCCAAAATCCACAACCATAATCACCCTACAAAAAATCACTAATATTAGATTCAAAAACAAAAACCTCCTTAAAAACCAAGATAAAACAAAAATAAAAGTATATTTTAACCTTTGGACATTTGATAAACCGTCGACCACCATTTTTCCATGACGTAATTGGGTTGCAAATTAGACGACAATGGCACCTCCTTACTTCATTGTCAATGCCTTCCAAGTTTGAAGAAATTCACTTGCGGACATTATTTGTGAACGAAATTGAGCAAAGCGGGATGATGATAACATACAAGTAAAGGAGTGGTAGATATAAGTTGTTAAATGGAGGGAAACCTAATGAATTTGTGGAAAAAGTTGGAGTTCCTCGATTTGGAGGGAAACATCAAAAAAAGTCCAAAAGTATTCATAATTACATTTTAACCCCAAAGATCTTCTCTCTAAAATTATATTATCACCCTGTATCTGACCCCAAAACGTTATAAAACGCATTTGTTAACGGAATTAATATTTTAGGGACTAAATGCGATAAAAAGCCAATTACCGACTAAATCTACTATATGCCATTTTAATGACTCAAATCGCACCATCGCCACACTTACTCTGGGACCACAGACATAATTTCGTCAGTTCAAGTTAACTATGAAAGAAGAAAAGAAATTTACCCACCTTATTTTATGGTGATGAAACGCCCCCATGCAGAGGGATGAAATTTTCTCCTTTGATGCAAATAATGAAATATAATGCATGTGGTTTAAATAAAATGCGGGGCTCTTATCCCAATACGACAAGGTTCACGGACATGAGGCTCTTTATGTTGCAAATCAAAATAAAACGAACTTGCCTACCCTAAGTATTGGTCCGAAAATCCCATATATGTGGGTCGGGATTTTTCACATGAGAAATATTTACATCCCGAATATCACAAATAGTACCAAAATTGGTCCGAAAATTTAAAAATGGGATTTAATTGATTATTAAATTCTAAAATTAAGATGATTAATTCTAAAATCCATAGGATTAAGATTAATTATCTTAAAATATTTAACATGTAATAAATTCATGTTAAAATACAAATATTGATTTCGTTAAGTCCATAGGGGTTCGGATCAATACAAATGCAATAGATCTAGAGTACTAAATCTCTAGAGAATTTAATTCTTATTAAAACCTCTACGGATCAGGAATTAAATGGGTCTTAACATGTAATAAATCATGTTAATATTAAACCCAAAATTATTTAATTCTCTAATAAATGAGAAACTAATTGGGTCTTAACATAATAAATCATATTAATATTAAACCTAAGATTATTCTCTAATAAATGGATAATTAAATAGGTCTTAACATGTAATAAATCATGTTAACATTAAATACAAAATTATTTAATTATCTAATAAATGGAAAATTAAATGGGTCTTAACATGTAATAAATAATATCAAACCCAAATTACTTAATTCTCTAATAAATGAAAAATTAAACGGTCTTAACACGAAGAAATCATGTTATTAGTAAATGCAAAATTATTTAATTCTCTAATAAATGGAGAATTAACGGGTCTTAACATGTAATAAATTCATGTTAACATTAAGTCTTAATAACAATTTAATTTAATAAATTGAGAACTAAACGGGATCCTACGGGTCGACATTAAATCCTACATAATTAAGTTTTCATTAAGTCAAGTTTCAAAACCGGTTTAATTCATGATCGTGGACATACGAATATGCCACAATAAATCCTCGAATGAATCAATCTTCCTATAAGTCGAGTTGACCAGGATCGTGATCGTAGGTATCATAGTAAGTCCCTTATAAATAGGTTATCATCATTCAAAACCTCAAATGATATCGATGATGACCGAGGATCTAGCTAAGATTAAATGGAACTGCAACAAGTTCAAACACGGTTAATCACAAACTCGACCGCCTACGCAGGGGAGAAGTGTTAACCAAGACGCAGCATGGATACTAACATTAAAAAGCAAAGTGTGTACAACACACAACCGCTTATCCAATAAGTCAAACATGGAATCGGATGTCACTCATAGTGAGCAACACACTGAAGAAAAACCCTTTTTAAATACCAACACATACTACATTCATGTTGGAAAATGGATACTAGGCTCGAACCCGACACCTACTACGTACGTGCACTGCCCGAGGGGGCACCAGACAAAGGAAAATTTAATAAAAAATAATTAAAATGATTAAGACGACTTAATCAAATTATTGAATCGAGCCACTGTGAGAAATGCCACGTGGCTGGGGATTTTATTGAACCCTAAACTTTAACGTAAAACCCTCGAATAAACAAGGATTTTCGAGAAAATAGTCCCTAATTAAACGTACATTAAATTTAGGCCGAGGCTAAAATCCCTAATTTACGGGTTCAAATCGGCCATGTGGCCCTAAAATTGAAGTTCCTCGTTCAAAATGAGCACTCCAAAAGTTGGCTGGGTTCAAACGAAGACTCCAAAAGGTCCTGGTCAACATGAAAATATATTCTGACCTGCAGAAGATCCAACCCTTCTTTTTGTCTTAAATAGGCTTTTCCATATTATTACTTCTCGAGGAAAAAGAAATTCCTAAATATCCGACTTGCCTGCATCTTCGCCACAAAATTCAATCCAAGTTAAGATCACGATCCACCCGAAAATAAACCACCAATCGGTTAAAGATTCAAGTGACGTGGTTTCATAGATACCAAATTTCCTATATTTCAAAAAATAGAATCAAGAAATCATTTAGAAAATAACTAAAACATCTCGAGAAAACAGAGGACACCTCCGAAATTTCCTAAGTTAAATATTTTAAAATGTCGCGTAAACAATTCACTGTGGTTGAAAAACATCCAAAGTGTACCAAAATAGGTCACGAAATTAAGATTACTACACAAACCCGCACTTTTCCGTTGGCAAATCAATGAGAATCCGACACGTATTTCTAAGAACGCTCAAATATTAAGCAATAAGTTAAATACCCCGATTATTCGTCAATCTTCGCATTTAACACATGAAAATTAAATTTGATTCATCAAGTTCCAGATATAGAACAAGCATCAACGTCAAATCTTATACTAAGAAATAAATCAATTTTTATGATTAATCGAGTATTGCTCACTTAAAACAAACTTAACTAGACAAGTGTATAGCTAAATACTACCATCTTTTCCTCCTAGCTGCTAAAGTACATGACACCTCGGCTTGCTTCTTTATTAGACACCTCCTACTTGCTTAAGTGATTACATCGCAAGCTTCGCTTATAGACTACTTCCAAGGCTGGGCAACTTCATTTCTATAAATAGCATAAACTAGAGAAAAGAAACACACAAAAATTTTCCTCCTCCTTTTCTTCATTAGGGCCGAGACCTCCCTCTGCCCCTCCCCCTTTCCTAAATTTTTTTGTTTCCTTTTGATGTTATTCTCCTCTTAAATCATAATCTTAAAGTTCTTTCAAGTTTCAAGAAGGAAAAAGTATAAGTATATCCTTTTATTGGTTATATAACCGGAAATAACCCGCCACGCTTAAGTATTGAAGCAGAAAAAATATTGAATAAATCGCCAGCGGTATGACACGCGGGAGGAGATTAAATATTTCAAAATTATTAAAAATAATATTATATTGAGCCGACGGGGCAACTCGGGGCGTAGTATAAACAAAATTTCGAGTAGGAAGACGCCGAAGCCCAGAAATAATATGAAATGGTAACCCCTGAAATAATTTTAGGTACGTAGTATCATAGATATATATATTTTATCATTTTATATTTAATTTAATTACTATAACACAAAACCATAAATCATTCCATTGTTATTAGCTTTAACTATAGCTGAATTAGGTTAACTAATTTTGGGGTTAAGTTAACTTAACTATAGTCGAAGTTAGCTTAATAAGTAAGCTTTCTAATATCAAAATAAAGAAAAAGCTTCATCCTCCATTTTCTCCAAATATTTTCCATTTCAAGTTGAATTCAAGCTTAAAGTTATCTCTTCAAACAAATTGATCATCTAAGGTATTGATTTTGAACTTTGAATCTATTTATTTTTTAGTTTAAAGTTGACTTTTTATGAAGTTAGGTTGACTTGTATTTCAAAGTTTGAAATGGATAGTATTATGAACATGTATGTATAATCTGAGGTTAAGGATGATGTTGAAGATCTTGATAATGTTGGTTGACTTTTTCTAGTGCTAGTTGACTTTTGACGAAAAAAATAAGAATTTAATATTAAATAAAATTCTATGATGTTTATATTTTATTGCCAAGTATGTTAAGGATATGAATCTGACCCATAAAGAAAAGTTTTGATTTTTGAGTCATTTGGTAATTTTATTAATTTTCAAAGTAGTGACTATTTGTTGACTTTTAAAGTTAAATATGAAATAAATAGTAAAACTACTCTACAATTATTTGAAATTTAGTTTATAAGTATATTTTACCTATGAAATAGATTTGAAAAATAAAGTTTTGATTTTGAAGTCAAGCTTTTACATTTATTATGATTTTTTGGAATTTAAATGGCTGTAGAAGTGTATAAAATATCAAATAAATATCATACCTTTGAGAAAAAATAAAAAATATTATATCCGAAAATTTCCTATTGTACCGTGAGTATCTCTGCCCAATTTTGTAGTGATTTGAATGTTTCGGCTATTTTGGTGATTTAATTAATAAAACATATTTTTGAAACCAAAAGGAATGAATTGTAGTTTGAAAATAAAATTGATGATACTCCAGTAACCTGAAGTTGTATGTGAGTTATATACCAAATTTGGTAATTTTTAAAAATGATTTAACTATTTATTTTGATTTTCAAAGTAAAATGAGTAGAAATATATTTAAATGGAGAAAAATGGATTTTGTTGTGATAAAATATTTTGGGGCGTAATGGTTGCCCTAAAATATATTTTGAGCTATGATAATTATATATATCGGGGTTTTGGATTTTATTAGGTATTTATTTAGAAATTAAAGAAGTAAAATGGAAATATAAAGCAAATGATTAATAATATAACAATACGCCTCGCGGTGAGTCGAGCGAGGATCGGGGAGCTTTGAAATACTTAGGTATATGCAGTTGCTCTAGCATAAAGGCGATTATATTATCTCATGTATGATAACTTATTAAAGGCGGTGTTTATGCGCAGGCTTCTATATATATATGTGCTGTCAGTTGTCGAAGCTGTGGTAAATAGTTGTTTATATTGTATATAGGGTGCTTCATAACGATATGTTATAAGGTACGCTTAAGTATGGGTTGATGAGTCGCATGACGAGATATATACGATGTGGAGATTTATCATGGTTTCAGATATTGTATAACGCGCTTCTACTAGTCTAAGAACTACGTACGCGTCGATATGCTTTTGATAAATGCAAGAGCTATAGACGCGTCGATGTGTTCTCACAGCCTAAGAGCTGTGACGCGTAGATGCCTTCTACTACATGCGCTGTAGATAAAACCTTGTATCGACCGACACAAAGAGGCTCGGGCCAGTGTAGGTAGAGCTACAGATATATATATCTATATATATGGTATATATTTATGCTATGCTCGTTGTTTAATTTTTAATGGGCATGGGGAGTGGTGTTTATGATGGATGTTAGTATTATGTCAAGGAAAATACAAGTCTCGCCGACGTTTACAAAAGATTCATAGGAACTTATATTAATTCATAAGTTGTGTATTTGATACAAACGCTAACGCTCAATTCGTATTATTATGCCCCGTGTTTATGATTTTAATTATGTCTATAATTATATATATGCATTTATACATGTGCACGTATATGTGGTTGGTTACCACCTCCGTATGAGTTTATTCACTAAGCTTAGCGCCTTATCCCCTTTTCTGCGGCGGGTGTTTTATGCCTAGGTTTTTAGGAGTCATTGCCGAGGTTACACAGAGCCGCATTGACAAGTTGTCAATAAGGACTGCACGGTAGTGGCTAAGTCTTCACGCTCATATTTCTTTTTCTATCTTTATGAATTCACTTGGATGAGTGTCATTATTATAATCAACAGTACTTTTGAGATTATGTTTAATGAGAATTAGTTGTATTTTATGTTGATGTATTTTGATGATGCGTAGTTCACCATGATGAAAAATATTTAAATTAATATTAAATAAATCTATTCTCTATTGGCTATCCATCGACATGACTGGAGCTTCATGTTGTCGACGATCCCAACTCAAAGCCCACTTAAGGGTCGTTACATAACTAGTTTTACACTATGCCAAGTTACTTTAATTAGCTAAACTCATCCATTAATGATCATTATAGTTCATATTTCTAATGGTTTAAATATAAGTATGTTGGTTATGTGGCTACAAATTTATCTAATTAAATTCTTGTCAAGTACGTAGCAGAATTGATTACTTATAATGTACATAAACTAAATTATAGAATCATATGTTGTTCTAGTTCATGTAATAGACTTTTGGATAGTAATATTCAATTTAGGATTCTCGATAACTAATATAGTTTGGATATAGACAAAAGTTAAAATGGGTATAGTAGTATATCGTAAAATGGGATGAAATTGCCCAAGTTCAAGAGTAGTTCACAAATCTAGTAGTTGTTGTTAGTTAAAGTTACTAAAATAAAAGTAATTGTTATTATTATGTTCTTTAGGTGTGGATATCGGGTAGTAAAAGTTGTTGATAAGGTGAGTATTTATATACGTGACATAACCTTTCATATATATTGTGTATATGTAAGTTGTATAGTTTTTACTAAATGAGTTATATATGTGATATGTGATATCAGACTGACGTTGAGTATCATTACATAATCGGGGCTTATATCTGAAGCAGGAGTACATATTTTGCAAGGTAACTTATTATATATGGTGTTTATGTGTGTTGATATATATATGTGTGTCGTTGGTTGAGTCATAAATAGTTGTCTATATCAGAGCATGTGGGTGCTTCGATAATGAAATGTTATACTAAGATGTTTAACTATGGGTCAATGAGTTGCATGACGAGATATACATATGGACGTGAGATTTATCATGGCTCAGGGATTATTGTATAATGTGTATTCGCTAGCCTCAGAGCTGCATGCCGTTGATGTGCTCTGATAGCCTAAGAGCTACATATGCGGTTGATGTGCTCTGATAGCCTAAAAGCCATGTGACAGACGCGCCTGCATTGCTACGCTGGCCGTAGATAAAACCCTTGTGTCGACGGACACAAGAGGCTCCTTGCAGGTTGAGGAGTATTCCCGTCTACTTGGTGTAGAAGGACGAAGTTGTATTTTTTTCCTCTCGTTAGGGTGGTGTACTCTAATAGGCATGTTATTGACTGTGTATGTGATAGTTTATTTCGTTGGATTATTTGATATGATTAGGTTATCGGATAGTATTGAATTATTCTGGATTATTTGAGAGGTGGATTATATTAAATTGTTGAGACTATATGTTTACATATGCATATATGTGTGATTAGTTATGGTTCGTTATATAAATATTCATTGAGCTTCCAGCTCACCCCTTATTGGGGACCCCTAGAATTTTGTAGTTGAAGGAGACGTTCATGTGGCACCATCTTTTGCGCAAGGAGCTGAGTATAATCGTAGGTACAGTTCGGGTGGCTAGGATATCCTCAATTAGCCTCTATCAGGTACCTCAGGTCGTGTCAAAGTATGCATTTATAAACGTGTTGTATATGACGGTAATGATTTGATGAAATTGTGAAGTGTAATATTGTTGCTTGTTCTAAATCACCATCCTGCATAAAGCTAATGCTATTTTTCCTTCATTCTTTTCGTCCGTGTCAGAGGCGACTCGATGTTCATGCGTCGCCGCGAACATAACTCAGTATGGCCGACCGGGCGGGTCGTTACGCATGGATTCCATGCGTGAAACACGCCGTTAAGGCCTCTGCCTCGAGTGATCGCGATCATCAACAAGGTTGGGACAATCCACCTTCATACCGATCATCACTACAAAGAATAAGTCAGCAAGGCCGAGATAAGACAAGCTGTGGTTTATTACTGCTTCACAACTTAAATCAAACTTCTAGCGAAGCCAAATCACTAAGCCCCACTCTACAACAACAAGTTGCTATGTTGTCGAGTACAAGTAAGAAGCGACACTGCCTCAACAACTTGCTTGCTATCACTCTTAAGGCACTTAGGCTCGAGTCAAGTCCCACTCAAAGACAAGTAGCATATTAAGCTACTAAGTCCCACCACAAAGCAAGCGAAGCTACACTAGCAATACTAAATGCAAATCCCACACTACAAACAAATAGAGTATGTCCATCAAGTCTAAATAGACCGGATCGTTCAAGACTCCAAGATCAACCATACAGCCAACATCGATTACGCCGCTAAGGCCGCCTCGGCTCAAATTCATATCCAAGTCTAGACCAGCTTCCCGAGTCCATCACACCCCAGACACATATCCGGGGCCCACCATGTAGCTCCTATCCAACTCCAACCAAGTCAAATCAAGCTTCAAGTCGCCGAGCTCATACCAAGCTCCTAATAAAGACCCATTCAAGTCAAGCAAGCGACATCTTCACAAATAGTCAAGAAACGCCAGGATCCATAGTTTGTACGCCGATTCTCTTCGATTTGCTAAACTTGTACACCGAGGAATTTTCCTCTATAGTGAGTTTATTTTGTACCCCTTTTATACACTAGTGAAGTTCATGCGTTGTAATGGTTTAATTAGTGTAAATATTGTGATGTAATAAAGACGTATGTAGGACATTTGTTGAATTAATGGCTCAAAACATTTAATCTTTCTTTTGTCTTACTTTGAGTAATTTGAATTATTAATATTCTTGAAACGTAGCGCGCTTTTAGTTGGTTTCCTTGTTATGTTCCGCTTGCATGGAATCGCTACAATATTGGTTAATGGCTCATCTTGAAGTCGGGAGTTTGGAGAGTCTTAAATATCACTAATCTAATACAATGTGGTAAATAGGTAATGTAATTAAATTAGTTGTAAATTGATACTATTTTTTCATGAAAAGCTAATATGTCAATATTAACTTAAAAACAATAATAAGCAATCTTCAACACCACATTATTAAATTTCATATTAAAAATATAAGAGTATTTAATACGTAAAAACTACTTAAATAAAATTGTAATCCTTATTCTGCAGTATTTACTATTGCTTACACCTTCATGTTTGCTTTAGCCCCAAGAGTTGCCACTTTTTTTTATTTGGTTGATTCTGTCAAGCGATATTCATTTTTCTTTCTCGCCTTTCTTTTCTTTCGCTTTTGTTTTGCCTATTGTCCTCTAAGATTTTGCATTTTCGTGTTCTCTTTAGGTTGTGTTCGCTTTATTTGGAGCGCTCTTCGCTTTTAGATGTCTAGATAGCTTGAAACCGTGATTTTTCTTTTCGTGCCTGCTTTTCACTTATTTGATCTTCTGTTATCTCACAAAGTGATCTTGGGTTGTAGTTTCAATCGTGACATCCTCAAGTTGTCCTTTCTCATTAGTGACATTATCCAACAACTCGACATCTTCAGCTATGGGAGAGAATTTATTATATGCAACTTCTTTCTTATTTAACTCGAATAAGAATTTGTAACTTTTTGACTGGCCAGCAAATTCGCTTATACCATATTTAATTCAAAATGATCCCGCAATCGGGAAATATTAAAATTTTATATAATAGTTTTACTTATAATATTTCTAAAGAGTGTTTACTCTTAAATATGTCAAATAGTACCTTTTCAAATTCATCGATATATTGTTGAATTGGACATCCAACATATCTCGAAGTTGTTTCTTCAAAGAGCACAACAAATACTGTATGGTTCCCAGAGATAACTTCTAAATTGATAAGTGTAACGACCCACCCTAGTCGGCCGCCCGAGGTTAAGATCATTAACAACTCAGATAATGTAGCCACCAAACGATTGACACACAACAACATAACCTCGGGCCGGCATTATCAAAATAAAGTTCCTATTTCCATCGTGGGCGCTCCAACAATACATCCAACAAAATAACGGAATGCAACACATATCCAAAATACATCATAAGGAAAGTATGACAAATGCACTCGGCTAATATAATACAAACCCACCAGCCTCTTCAAATATACAAATTTTTGACAAAAAGAAACGATCGACGAGACTTCCTATGCCACCAATCACCACCTAAGATTCAGCCTCAAATAGAAGAATGTATCCTCGGCCACCTCGCGATCACTCCTAGAGACCTAGGCATAAAACGCCCGCCCATAGAGAATGTGGAGTCACTATTGTCGAAAGTGAATACAAATATCACGTATTTGGTCCCTATATTTTCAAAGCCGATATATATATATATACAATTATTAACCAAGTTACATGATTAATAATCATTCAAAAGTCACAGAGATAATACACATGAGCCTACAACCCCAATAACACATACCTACCTAATGGAAACAAATTCTAACACACAAAATCATCAAATGAGGAATCCACCTCAAATAATACACATACGAGGAATCCACCTCCAAATAATACACATACGAGGAATTCACCTCCAAATAATACACATATGAGAACTACCTCCAGTCAATCGACAGGCCTCCACCTCCATCCTCCCAATCGGTACACCCCTCAATGTGCATACTCACCAAACCTCCCGAATCCACGGGGCAACCCACACGATATGCACACCACGCCAAACCTCCCGGTCGGGGTCACCACTCAGCCCGAAGTAACATAAATCAATCAACACATCAGCACACAGCCACACATATAGCACACAGCCACACACAATCTCATAATATAAATCATGTTCACAACTATCCCATGATATAAGTCATAATCACTAATATCTCATTATATGAATTATAGTCTCAATTATCTCATAATATAACTTAAAATCTCCATTACTTCATCATATGAATCAGAATCAAAATGTACACATAATATCAATCAAAATCTCAATTATTTCAAAGTATAACTCATAAATCTCAATTTCCACATAATATCAGTCATAGTCACACAATACACATATCAGGATAATCTCAAGATATCACATGGAATATATATACAACATATTATACATAAAAGGTTCCCATCGTGAGATTTGTACTCACCTCAAGTCCAAAAGTAGTAAATAACAAGACTAGGCACTGTGTTGATCCCTACCAATTCCTATTCAAAGAAATTAGATATTATAATACATTCCATGTAGTCCTCTAACATATATGGTACCAAGTGTTATACCACGCCTCACGATTCGACTTATAACTCTTAGCAAGGATTCTATTCCTAAATATCGATATCGCCTATAACATTCACATAACTATATTCAAATCGCCAATTTCTCAGTAAAAATCTCGCAGACTGGCCATCACCTAATTAATACTCCAACAATAACCTCCTAAACACATTCTAAACAACCCAGTAATCAATTGACAACTAATTAATTCATTAAATACAACCTCCAATACAAGCACCAATTAGCATACGAACTTTCCCCAAACTTTCTCAACCCAATCCCTAACTTATTCCTATCCAAACCAACAATTCTATACCCAAATCAACTATATTCTAGTCCACCATCCTCATATTATCATTTAAAGTCAATTGAAGAAAAGTCAATAAAAGTCAACATCCAACTTACAACACTTTCCAATCCCAATAACTACTCCAAATCACCTCTAATCCCTCACCGATACTTAGATAACAATTCTATACCATAATAAAATCCAAATCTAAAAGTCAACATAAAAGTCAAACTCTTACATGGTCAACTATAGCTTCAAATAATGAAATTCGAAGATTAAAGATCATACCTTTGATGAACGAGAGTTGGGAAACGAGGTTATTAAGCTAGATTTCACAAGATTTGCCAAGAAAATGGAAAAAAATCAAGGGAAGCGGGGGAGAGGATGGTCTCGGCTGCTTAAGAGGGAGTTAAGAAGACTTTTGGTTTGTGATAAGCTTTACAATAGGATATAAGTATAGCGGGTTAGGCGGGAAGCTGACCTCAAGTGGTAGTTTCGTCAAGTTTGGCTCGGCTTATAACGCTTTTGCTCGGCTTACCAACCAAATTCGAACACGAAATCCAATTAAATTTCTATTCTCAAATATATTATCACCAACCCATGTAATCATTATTCCATAAAAGAAAATTTTACTTTAATCAAGAACACTCAACCGGCGACTAAAATCACCTTAAGGAAATCGCTATACGAACGGGTTATTTCAATAAGATATTTGTTGATGTGTAAATTGATACTTGATTATTCATGAATGTGCTTCGATTAAAATTTGACATTAAATAATAAACACAAGAATTGGGTATTAGGTTCGGGGCGATAATCCGCCGTCTCCCCAGTTCAATAAGATTATATGGACTTTATAATGTAATATGCATGAGAAATTTAAGAGTACATAATATTGGGCAAACATATATTATGAATAAGTGTTGTAATAATGAAGACAGTAAGCCAATAGTCCGTATGTTTATTTTTTTTAATAAATATTGTATATTTATTATACTGTATGGTTTACCTCGATAAGAAACAACGTACAATATATTTTATTTATTACATCAAATGGTTTACCTTGGTACTTCTATTATATCATTGTCTCCACATGTTGGGCACATTATACCAGTCTGGATCTCTTTAGTGGCCTTTTGCATATTACTTTGTAAAGAGTTATACCATGTTGATTTTACTCGACCTCTCTAATTGTTCCTTTGAAAATAATTTTTACTCTTGTAGTTAAATTCATTATAATATATAACAACATATCATTGATGATATTTTTGAATTTTGATTAGCTTACATTTGTCAAAGAAGCCCATGCTTTCCAAAGATGTCATCGGCCTCTAGAAATATTGCTCATTTTGTATGATTCGTTTGTTTCTTGTATGTCCTTTTGTTCCATATATAAGCCTCCTATAATTGATAAGATTTAAAATTTATTTATTATATAACAACCGATACTCTTCCATTTCTTATTTTCGCAATAGCTATTTGTATATAGATTAAGAAAAATAAATGTAATAAAAAGTACATTGTAAATATATAAATATTTTTTTATAGTTAATAAATATTTTGAAAACAAAAAATTTATGCTAAAAAGACAATTAAAAAATCGGAGCGAGTATAAGATATTATTTTTTATGGAAGTTAATAAGATGAAAAGACCAAACATACTTACCATTTGAGCAATGCTTTTGTTTCAGCGCAATTGGGATTTATTTCGATTGTGGATGCAATACTTGATTGTAGTTGAATTTCATCTAATTGATTCAAGGCATGTGTTAAACGGGCAGATAATTGTATTTTAAATTTTATTATGTATATAATATACCTCCATATTTTATGACTTTGATATTGGATACAATTATAATTGTATTTTTTGTCAATAAATCTTCTAAAATTTGTCCATCATTTGTGACAAGATCATCTCACAAGAATAATTTCGCGATCTCGAACCTCGTATGAAACAATTGACTTCTAAGTTTTGTATAATCTAATACTCAGATAACCGAGCTAATGTATTAGAAAAGTTATACTCTAATACAAAAAATGTAATAGGTCATATAAATCAATGAGCAGAACAAAGAGATTCCCAACTTAAGAGATTTAGTGGATGATTTATTAGGTAGGTCATAATTACTTCACATTAGGTCATTATCATGCAAAATTTTAAAAAACTGTAGCACCAAGAAAGTTTTTAAGTTCTACGGAGTATTATTTTAGCTATAGCATGCCATGCCGGTTTTTGAAAGTGTTGTTCAACTGGTCTATTCCTATAAGATACTCCCTCATTCTCTATTTACTTGATCATATAGTTTAAAATACTTTATTAATAGTATAATTAATTTTATTATTTTCAATGAGAGAGAAAATTATAAACCAATAAATAAGTATGAACAGTAGGAGACAAACCAATCAATATATTAAAGAATTTTAAAAGTTCAATATATAATATTGTATTGAAAAGTAAACGACAAGAAAAAGTTTAACAAGAAAATTTCCTATACGATGAACTAAATAGAACGAAGGAGTACTAAACAATAAACATGTATATAAATCAAATTTTTTTTTTCTTATTTTCATACTCTTTATTCATGATGTAGATATTTCTTTTGTGTCGAACTTCAGTGCCTCGTTTCTTCGTTGTATAACATTGTTTTACATCGACAAAGAATCCCACAAGATCTGTACATAAATTTTATATTAGTTATTTAATAATTTTCATTTAAATTTCAGTTCGTTATGAAAAGACTTACCAATGAGTTTGTTGATGTTGAAATCTGTTCTTAAAATTCTTGACATCGTAAGATATATCCCACATACAAGTATCACCTTCTTCTTTTACAATTGTAGTGTTATCAAGAAATATATCTATTTTATCATTGACATTGTCGTACTTATCATTTATTCCCTTGATTTTTCCATTTGTAATTGTATATGTTTTGCCAACAAAAAACGCATCGTTTAATTTATGATATCATCATACATCATCGCAAATACGCTGACTTCGCATTAATAATTGTCAATATATATTCAATGAATTATTATCTAGTATAATACACTATTATAAAGATTTTAAACGTACTATCCATCCACAAAGCATCAATTTTATTTTTATCGAATTCTCATGGAATGTTTTCGCTATACGGAGTACTTTGAGTTTTGTTGTCCAACATTGTTGATACGGATTTAATTGATTGATATATTCAATGTTTGACAATGTTGAATTTTTTTTGACTCATGACTATATATAAAATAAATTTGATTATATATAACAGACATTATAAATTATGTTTTATAAGACATTGGATCCTTAGCGTAAGCAAATAGTTGATGACTATTAATTGATACATACGAAAATTGGGTTCTAGTGTTCTACCATATGTACAAAATAAAAATTAAAGAAAATGAAATACAGTAGATGATTTAATTAAAAGATAAAAACTACTCCTAACTGACCATCAATATTAATCCGCCACGGGCGTATAAATTCACCATCTCAGATTTATTGATCAATTAATATGTAAGTTGAATAGGTTGGTCTATTAAAAGAATTTACTATGAGCAAAGGGATGTATTGCGAGTAAGGCAAAAACATGTGTATAGTTAGTTTTTCTTCTTGTTTAATATCATAATTATGATTGTATTGATAACAAGTACAACTTTATACCTAAAACTTGATGTTTGAAGGTGGTAATTGGTCGAAAGCATTCTTTACGGATAATCTCAACGCTCACGAATCGCTTGCAATGAATTTCCTAAGGACATTGTTTATAGTGTTACCAAGAGTTATAATTTGACATGGATTGTGAAATAAGATGTAGTAATTTGACATGGACTCTAAACAAAGAGTTATAGTCTTATATGATAATTATATCTTACTTTAGGAGGAATTAAGTTTTAATTTGACAAGGACTCTGAAATAACTCTTTATTTTCCTAACTATATTATCTTGCTCGTACTTGACAAAATAACTAACTATTTATTCTAACAATCGTACTCCATATTTATAGTTAAATAATTTATGACTTTTTTCAATACTTATTTTATTAGACTGTATACTCAATACTTTGTATATAATTAATTAATTTCATTGACTTGTCAGACTCTAACTCTTAATCAAAATAGTAATACAATTCTATGAGTTAAGTCCTAAAAGAATAGGGATTATGGATAAGTTGTTCATTAAATAGGGCTTTATATTTATTACTTATTATTATATTTATTGAATAAGGGTATTTTGGTCTAAAAAAGGGATGAAACATTGAATAAGGGTATTTTGGTCTAAAAAATTGGATGAAACATTCACACTTTTATAATAGTATTAGGATTAGGATTAAATAGATTAGATAATAAAAATTCTTTTCTTTGATATAAGATTTTGTACATATTATTACTCCCTTTTTCTTGTTTATATATTATTAACGGTTTTTCTAATATGTTTCCTAAGGTCACGGGTTAAATGATAATTACGTAAAATATTTGATATAAGATTGTGATACGACTTTGATATAAATATTTGCTAAATATATTTCCTTATTATTTCCAATTTTACTTTGAAAACCGTTATTTTAATTGTCAGGCAAATTCTAATCCTATTTGGACTCTTATTGATTATCTCATTGCCCTATATCTTTCTATCTCCTTTGCATTCTCCCTTCAAAATTTCAGATACCACGCATCGAATTTTAAGAGACATAACTATCCACGATGCATTTTATACACAAGGCATAATATTTTAAAACGACATAGAGAAGATACGAAGAGGAGGGGTATATCTTTTCCCCTCATTACCATATCAATTATTACCAAATCTGATTAAATTTCCTATTAATTATGTCTTATAAATATATGGCAACAAATTTTCATCTCAGTGCCATATCAACAAATCGCTTAGGTTTTCATTGAATTGTGTTCCTATAAATATAGGCCAATAAATCTACCATTGAATAAACATGGCTTCTACTTCGAAAGACTGGGCAAACCTTCCAGACCTCGTTTTCCATATGATTTTCATGAAACTATTTCATCACTCTGTTGCCATCGATTCCGTCCAGGTGGGGGCGGTATGTAAATCATGGAGAGCGGTAATCCTGGTTTCGCCACTAGCCATCACCTACCAAAACAACGAAAAGGATGCCGGAAGCTCATATATGGCTGGTTGGCTTTTTCAACCGGAAGGCGAAAAAGGTACAAACTTCAATTATCTACAATCCATTATTAGGAAAGGAAATAACAGACCTCCCTACTAAGAGAAAAATCCTGGAGATACATAAAACAATATCCAAGTATGTACGCAGGTACAAGTATAACAAGACATCTAAGAGTGCCCGGAACAGATATGATTTTTCACAGAGGTCTCCTCTACATTGTATCATTTGACAGTAAAATTGCAACAGTAGACATCGAAAGGAAATTCGAGAACAAGAATCGATATAAGGCCAAATTTCCCAATACACTTCGGGCGAGGGGTCAATAGGCATAAGCCTGTGTACATGTCCTTTCATCGCATTTAAGATATTGCATGCATCCTAGGACGACAGAGCATTTCGCTTACGCCTCCTCGCACTTCTCCTATAAATATCCCCCAAGAAGACAACTGGGCCGGGTAGTTCAGCAACGATCCCTTAAGATCATTTCCATATATTTAGTCTTCTTTTATACCCGCTTCACATCGATTTCTGACCGGAGTGTTTGTGAACACCCCGTGGTCACACTTTCGTGTCCGACGGCCGAGCGCACTTCAAACCTCGCTGGGAACCTCTAGCCGATATCCCGCAATCCGCCATGTTGGCTAAAGGCGCGTATCGAGATCACTCCCGAAGGACAATTTCTCGAATCTCGACACCCAAGTTGGAGAGAAGTTCGCCCATTTTGAAGATCTCAGCTTGAATCCTCGGCTCCATCGACAAATAAATAGTGAAAGTAAATCATAAGAAATGTTTCTAAGGCTGCCTCAAGGGGATCGATACAAGAAGCCGTGAGAACATAAGTATGTCTGTTCACGAGTCGAGTCACCATCCCCATCAACACGTCTTATCCAACGGGCAACCGCGGAATCAATATCCCGAGGATATCGTCGAAATACAAAAGACGGTAAACGAACAACTTAATAAAGAGCGGAAAGGATCATCTGGGCCATCCCCACGCATAAACCAACGGGAACGGTGACGATGCACCAAAGCAGCTGGTATATGGCAACTCGACAATCATGAGAGGCGCCCAAACGCACTTGTAACCTTCTGCCACAGTGCTCGCATCTCTACGTGGACCCCCACCACAATCAAAGTTACAAATAAGAATCATGGACATTAAGCAAATGACGCATATGCTCATGCCGTTATTCAAAAAAAGAGAGTGTAAGACCAAAATGCCCTTTTATCGACGCTTGACGAAATCCCATTACCACAAGGTTTCACCCTCCCGCAATTACCCAGCTTTTAATGGTAAAGGGACCCGACAAACATTTACATGATTTTTGGCAAAAATGACTATAACGTCCAACAATCTCTCGAGTATTTACGCTTAAAGCATTTTCCAATAGCCTGTCCGATAGAGCTTTGGATTAGTACATGGCTTTGCCTCTTAATTCTATCGACACGCATCAAAGAAATCCAGACGCTGCTCCTAGCAAAGTTTGGATCTGCTATACGTACCGACGTAGCCGGGCCTCACGGATATCCGCCAGCGGCCTAATGAAACCTCGCGGGTATCATGTCGCATAATAACATCCTTCTCACAATTCGGTGCTCAACAACAAGGTAGCTTACATGGCGCTTTAACGCTGGGTTGTCATATGGAAACTCAAGAAGGCCCTAGTTCTGGAAACCCCGTTGTCGAAAAGATGAACTAATCGCGCTGGTTCGGCTAATATGTTGGAGTTGGGAAGAACTCAAAATAAAGAATCTGTGCCAAGGGACCTACGGGACACTTCCGAGAAAGCCGGTGGACGCTCTAAGTCACCAAGAGCACTCGTCTCGACCGGTTACAACGATCAAAAGGATCAAAAGAAATTTTGAACCAATGCCTCAAAAAGGATTAGTGTAACGCATGTGGCCGAACGCGGGTTCTCGCCTCAAGCGAGCATCCATACAGGTTTATGCTCAGATTGAAGATAAGAGACTCCTTCCTAAGCCAGCCACAACGTGAGCGCACCGGGCGTATGACAAAACGCGATATCAAGGAAAAGTATCATCGCTGGTACGGCCACAACACTAATGAAAGTGTGATTTTGAACGCAGATGGTAAGTTAATAAAGAGGATACTTGAAAGAGTATACAACGGAGGAACTTATCAGAGCGGCCGACACGGGCAAGAGCCCGCCGCCGCCACAAGTAAACCCGCAGCCTTCTCACGTGTCGAGATTCACGGTCGGATTGATACAATCTCTCGAGACCCAGAGGGTTATTCGCCAGAACTCCGTGAAGCGGTTACCAAAGGTTGTGCCAATATACCACTCAACTGCATCGTTAGCAAAAGGCTTAACCGGTTATTTTCACGAATGAAGAGTCGATAGAATCGAATTTCACATGATGACCCTTGGTCATAGCCCCGATTATTGCAAATTGCGGGTCGGACGCAGATACCGGAAGCTCGGGTGGATCTGCTATACATCACTACTTTTGGATAAGTTGCAACTCCCGAGAGGTATTATTCAACCTCTGCCCACACCCTTGACCGGCTCTTCACGTGCCACCTATGCGGCAACGGGCATAAAGATCATTGGATTTAACGACGGGGGCTGAATAAAAACTACCACGATCGTGACACACCACGATCGTGAGATATCCAAGACCAAATATATAACGGCTTTATAGTCGTCCGACACTCACCGTAAAAGCATAGTTTCTCCAAAGACATCCAAGATGAAGTCTCCCGACCCCTGGGGCATAGTGAGGTATGCTGCCTGGGATCAAGAAAAGCTGTATGTGTTAACAATAAACCTCGGGTACTTCCAAAGAAACGGGAAACCTTGCGGGTTCCTAAATGGGCCGGTTCGGGAAAATCACATGGAGATTAATTGGTCATGAGGAGAAGATAACCTGCTCAAAGAAAGTGGAAGGCCGTAAAGCATGCCACACGAGGAGATTATAATATCCCTTTCAAAAGAGGGGAAATATGAACGACCTTCGTGATCGGATCGAGATTGGTGACAAAGAGCATCAAAACAAGTCAGGTATTAATAAGAGAGTTCAAAGATATTTTGCTGGGACCCAGGATACGCTGTGGGTGATCCAACGCCGTGACATAATCGGCCGACAGGGATCCTGCTACAAAGCCGAAAACAAAAAGAAAGACTCTTTAGTGACGGTAGTTAACGGCTATCCGGGAGGAATATAGCCTCATCAAGAAGTTACGCTACACGAGAATTACAATTTCTCGAATGGGCGGTAAACGCCAGACGTCAAGAAACCCAGCGGAAAGTGGCGCATGTGCACAGACTTCACCAATTTGAATAAAACCTGCCCCAAAGACCTCTATCCACTACCACGCTAGGCGCTGGGTCGTTTTAGTGCAAAAGGCGAGGTTTTTGACTTTATG
Source organism: Lithospermum erythrorhizon (assembly GCA_019722365.1). Lineage (NCBI taxonomy): Eukaryota > Viridiplantae > Streptophyta > Magnoliopsida > Boraginales > Boraginaceae > Lithospermum > Lithospermum erythrorhizon. Next base: position 379 of record JADFUC010001968.1, on the reverse strand, counting down.
GATGCTCCTCTGGGGTACCATCGATCCGTACGGCGCTCAAGATGTGAGAGACGGCGCTCATAACCACCGAGTACGTGCTTGTATTGTCGGGCGGTTATGCCATTCGGCTTGAAAATGCTAGGCTACGTGATCGACGGTCAATGAAATCTTTGCAACAAATTGGACGGAATATGGAGAGCATGCCACCAGGCGGCCGATCAAAAGTGTAGCGAAGGAACATCTAGCAAATCTTAGGGAAAAACCCTAACCGCCTTAGAAGAGTGTGCCGAAAGTGAACCCCGAGAGCGCTCTTTGGCGTGGTCTCCTGAAATTCTTAAGTTATATGATCGCACGAGGATCGAAATAATCCAGCAATACGTAACTGAACGAAGTACAATGA